>JAUZNK010002121.1:0-11643 GCA_035046665.1 Euphysa ruthae
TCATAATGTCAACAATGTTCTGAATACAAGCTTAACTTTTTTTAGATCGCGCTGACGTTCGACAACGTTGTGCATTATAAAATGTTATCAGTTATGCCAGATGTCACTAAAAACATTTTTTTTGTCTTGTCATTTTTTTAATTTTCTAAGAACAAAAAGAAAAAGCGAAAGTAAACTTTTTGAAATAAATTACTGTGCCTTTATAAGATGTTGCTAAATAGAAACACGAAGTAATGGAAAAATTCAACACAATGTTTGATATGCACATCCTGTTAGCAATCCCATTCACAATAAAATTAGTGGAAAACTTTATGGCGTTTATCACATAACTTCAAAAAACAGCATAAAGGCTGCTGTCACCAATCTCTGGAAAAAAAGAAACCAACGTTTTAGATATAGATATTCCGATTGAAGGCTGTCGGCAAAAAATAGGTCAATAGAGTGAATAGAGTAGTTACAGGAATTTTATTTGTTGATAAAGAAGTAGCTAATATACTGTTTAGTTGTCTGTGGATGTTATTTCGCCACATAAATGTAAAATAAGTGTTGATGCATCCAACCAAGCATGAGAGTCCATTATAATTTCCGCATATTTTTCATCATATTATCGTTGCTGCATGCTTTATTTTCGCTTTTTAACAGAATTAAAAAAGGCGTTCATAATTATATTTATATATTAACACCTTCATTAGTGAAATTGATAGACGAAATGCATTCCAATAGATCCCCTATAAGATATGTAGTTTTGATGATATATTTATTCCAGAAAAGAGTCATATAAAGCTGTGATGACTAGCAGTGTTTAGGACTGTGCAAAAAGGCCTTAAAACAATAAAATTACGGTGTGTCTTTTATACAAGTCTTCCACGATAATTATATTATTGAGCCAAATTTATTTTGAGCTGCAGATGACACTCTATATTATAAAAACCGAAATCAGGTATATTTCCGATGAATTTATCTTCCTCTTTGATATCATTATACTTCAATAACAAATTATTATTTGATCTCTTTCTTTAAAAATCATTTTTTATGCCGATTTTTGATCAATTTTTAAGCGTTTGTTTGTAGATTTAAGTTCTTTCTTTCCGACTAAGAATCGCTTGTATAGAATCGATGATCGAGATGCTAAATATATATTTTTTCGTAAGGTTTGCCATCACGATCTTTATACTTATCGATGCAATAATATTTTCTACTTAATCGCATCAACCTATCGCTTAAATACCCCTCATTTATCAAGACTAAAATCATAAAGCATTAAACAGCTGACATGGAATCGATTAAATATATATTTGTTCTTATGTGTAAGTTTTTATTTCAAACCTGTTTTTTGTATAGAGCTAATATAGCTTCAATCATAGAAATTTTCGTCCTGTAAAAACGATTATGGCTAGGAATATTTTTACAATTTTCTATACGATCAACTGAAAAATACCAGAAATTAGTTTTTGAGTGTGTGTGTCAGTTTTATCTAAAATTGTCATTTATGGTTATAACTATTACTATATTGTTTTTACATGTAAAATTTTTATTTGATTCTGTTTACAAAAAGTGTTGAGGCGTTAATTATTTGCAAAAGAATAGACTTTATTAAGCTAGTATTTTACTAATATATGTCACAGAAACAGTGCATCTTTCTTTTTCTTTACTTTTCTCCGTAAGAAAGTTTGAATTACTCACTGAAGTGTCATCTAAGATAACTGCTCTTGCCTAATAAATTTTTGTTATTGAGTTATGATTCAATATTATTCCGAAGTTTAACCGAACTATGGGAGTGACTTTTGGCGACGGGTTATTCAATAATCATGTCGTGGCATAACCACTTTACTTTAGTCCACTCACCCCCTTCCATGAATCTCCATTACGATCGTTCACATGCCCCAATTCTTTCGTTATTTCACTTTTTTTAAGAGTGCTTACTGAACATTTTTTAAATTTTTAAATGAACAAAACAGGAAACAGTTCAGTTCAACCGATCAAAGTTTGCAATCAAGACTCAACTTACATGTAAGGGAGACAAAATGTATCAGAAAACAAACAATAAAGCACTACCGAAAAGCAATCATCACTTATTTTCAGTTTAAGGTAATACGGATTCGGATAAGAATACAAACAAATATAAATTTTCTTTCCTTTTGTTGTTCCAGACATTAATGACATCCATCACTACGGCAAATGTCAAGTTTTTTGATCGCATTGAAAATGTTTATATTTCTCCCCGATGCGATAATTTATAAACTCAACCTCTAAATGCTAGTAAATGCTAATATTGTTTCAGCTATTTCCAGGTTTGTTCTTCGTTAAATTTCCAAAAAGAATTGAGCTAATTGCTACATTCCTATTTTATAGCTTCTCGCACATTGATCCGTTCAGTCAAATTTTCCTTTTTTAACGAGCTAAAACTGAAATTTCTGGTGAAAATAAAAAAACGCTGGAATGTTTGGAATGTTTCGAAAGTTTGTAAAATACTAAATCTTTTTAATAATTTTTAAATATTTATGTGAATGTTTTCCAAAAAAAATTCCCTGAAGAAAGCAGAACTGGAAGAATCAGCCTTTAATACTTTAATCCATTTATCTAGGTAATGGTGCATCAAACTGGGTGGAATTATATTCTCTTTCTTTAAAATTATTTTAGGTACTGTTACCATCACAACCCACGCCGCAGTAATTTTAAAAGGTAATTTTTCATATCATTTATTTTTTTTGTGAATTTCGCACCTGTTATATTGAGTTGGTCAACTTTCATAGGACCTTATAAGGTATTTGATTTTGATTTTGCTTATTGAATTTTCTTTCTGGTAAACCGACGTTTACTCTAGCATAATTTACGATTTATTTCTAGTTTATTTATTTATTTATTTCTAGTTTTTTTCTTCAATTGCTTTATTCTGCTAAAATTCTATTTTTTCTTTTTCTTTTACTTATTACAAAATGAAACACTAACGTAATTTTATACATCGTCTCAAATTTTTCAAAGTATTGAATAGTATTTTTTGATATGTTATAGAAACCATCTTAATTTAAGGTTGTGGAAACCAGTTAAATATGAGGTTAGGGACTTTTTGCACTTTTGATTTTGAGAGCAGTTTGTCTCCTAAACACAAACAAAAGAAATATTCAATTTATGGCATTTTTTTAACTACATGAACTTTCTATTATTACTGATTTGACAAATCTAAATATTGTTTACTTAAACATAGAGTGCAGTGATCGCCATTATTGGTGTCGAATAGTGTTTTCGGATAAGGAAAAGTACTGTCCAAAATACTCTGCTGATTGCCCTCGTACTTGCGGCCCGTGCAAAGGCCCTCCCTCGTGTGCGAACCTCCTTGAAGTGAAATCGTTCAACTGTCAAACTCGTGATTGTATGGATAAAGATGTTATTATGCATAGCCGGGTATTACGACATTGTTCGAAAACATGCTGCGAAAGAAAGGAATTTTACAACTTTGTAAAAGTAAACTAAACTATTTAAATATTATTTCTATACATTTTTAGGTTTAAGAATTTATAAATATTTTTTCGTGTATACAATTTAGGCTGACATTAAATATATTTTGATAGAAATTATTTAAGTATTTTACCGTAATTCTGAAAAAAACTATGGAAGATTATCTTGAATTTTACAAAGTCGGTTAAGGTTGTGTTACTCCATAATTATAAAAATTTTAACTGTTAGTGTTTACATTTTCGGTAAAACCCATAGAATTATGGACCATGAAATTCCTACCAAGAGTTCAAAAGATTTGAGTGCAAGGTTTTATCAAACTGTAAATATTCGTCTTACTGCGTCTAATGGTGTTAATTTAGGTTCTACCAAGTAACTAATAATGATTTTTGGCTAATTTTTTTAAAAACGGTATGAAATATAATGCAGGTAAAATCTCATAATCTCCAAATAACAAAACTTAAAATTTTGAAAAAAGCCCAGCTAACGTACATTTACTTGCATATCCAAAGCCTTTATCAAGGAATCAAGTTGGTGATCTTTAAAAATTGAAAAATATTAACAAAATTCAGAAGATGAGTGAATGGTATTTACCAAAAAGGTAATAAAAGTTCCATTTGATTTGTTGGCCAAACACTGTTTAAAATACCCCAATCGCAAACACGGCACATAAATCTTTCATGTATTCTTGTGGCTGCAATGTTAAAATTTGAACGCCACGGCGTTCAAACTGTGAGCCGTCTTTTTGTTTTGGTCAGTTTATTGTCACTCCTTTTACCACACAAAATTCTTGTATGCAAAGTTCCCTGTCACTCATTATTTCGTGTTTTTCTTCAACTAATAACAAAGCACTTGTTTTTTCTGTAATGTCACTGTTGCTTATTGACCCAGGTTATATATCAGAAAATAATAAACCACTACCATGTGGTGAAATTCCTATAAACATTTTTCCAGTGTTACGATATGTTTAGAGTTTCAAAACTTATATTCAAAATTATCTTTGGTGTTGAAACCCACCTGTTTTTGAATAACACCGATTTAAAAATTATTTTTAAACATGGATAGTGAATTAAAGCATTTTTCATTATGGTTTAAGGCAAATAAATGTCATTAAATTATGACAAAATCAAGTTTCTGTTATTTCATAAAAATGGGAGACCACAAAATTTACCTTTAAAACTTTCACCTTTGTCCGCTGACGAAATGAAGATAAAAACACAGGTTCAATAAAGTTTTTTAGTGTGTTAGTTGACCAAAACCTAAGTTGGTGTAGTCATACCAAAGTTTTGGAAACAAAACTATCAAGGGAAATAAGAATATTTTATAAATTAGAAATTATTATACTCCAGTCCCTTTCAAATTTATTTATGTTATACAAATACTGCTTGTGGAAGTACATATCAATTTGTTTCAAAAAAGCTACCTTTCAAAATATAAACCTGAGATAAAAGATTGAGAGGTCTCAATTTTAGTTTTCTTACATTCAGATAAAAGTTAAAACGACATCTTTTTATTTATACATAGGCGTAGTTTCGACATACTTTATATATTTTGACATTAAAACATTTTTCTTATTTATTTGTAAAACTTATACTTAAAAAAGGGTGTCTATTAAACGATCGTCAGGCTTTACCTAACTCACGTCTTCTTGGACTTCCTGTCAAGATTCTGCGGTATTTTCTTTTATTTTATATTTATAAATTTATATTTTATATTTCAGCGTAAATGTTATCACTAAATTATTTTGTGAGCATTTTCTTCTTGACAAGGTAAAGACTAAATGAAAAAAAATAAAGCAAAAGTGTGTACAAGAAATATATGACTAGTTTGTTTTCTATCGACTTTGCTTTCTGCAGAAATCTTTGTACCTAGATGTAAGAAAATAAATGAGCTCTAGAAAATATAGAGAATGCTAAAAACTAGCGAAAACTATCAGAGTAAATGCTAGAACGAAAAGTGATAGAAATTGAAAACCTTTCTTACCAAAAGAGATGTAAATAGCAAAGAAAATTGTAACATAGATACTGTAAACAACGATTCAACTGTACATATTGTAGCTAATGAATCAGCTGTGTAGATATTCCGCGTCTAGCTAACAGTCTACACAAAAAATTGAAACTATTGGTGTCGGTGCTTTGGGTACTAAATTGCCCGTCTATAAAATTGCAGACACTGAGCTACTGTGTAATTTTTTTTAGTGAACTCTTGTGTGTCCGATATGTCACACATCTTTAAACAAAATTTGTAAAAAACTTTTACGAAATGTTATATACCGGTACATAAAGATTTTACCCTTTCATAAAAATTTTACCGGTACATAAAGATTTTACCGGTACATAAAGATCTTAAGTATATATTATTTGGGTTTTACCCTTTATGATTTTGAAACTCCACCACAGATATCATATCGACGTCATGTTGATATTTATTAATTTTGATTTTCTGGTTAATTATTTCTGATTTTAAATTAGCTAACATTTAGATTTTATAATTGCAATTTTAATTACTCTTGAAGTTTTTGTGTGCAACTTAAATATATCTTGTACTTAGATGGACATATAGTGCAGTTTCAAAAGCGGGAACATTTTGTGCCGCAGATTTTTGATAGGGATTGTGTGATTATTATGTTTTCCAGAACAGAATTTTACGGCGAATTCAAAATGTTTTGATAGACAATTTGAAAATGTCTGGAATTTGGATTTTTGACTTCATTTTCGAATGGGGCAGTGGCTCAATTTAAAGATCCCATTAGCGCTACGTCAACAATCGTTAGCGAATATTTTTTTTTTTTCGCTCTCGAATGGATTTGAACCTACGAGATTTTCCATTACAATGTAATAATATCGGAAAATTTAAAACCGCGAGGCCACACTGCCTTAAAATGTCACGTGGTACATAATTTGGCAGGAGAAATATTTTACTCCTTCAAAATACACGGTAAATACCTCGTTCAAAAGCTTATGACACGGTCATCACCTATTTTACTCCTTCAAAATACACGGTAAATACCTCGTTCGAAAGCTTATGACTCGGTCATCACCTATTTTACTCCTTCAAAATACACGGTAAATACCTCGTTCGAAAGCATATGACTCGGTCATCACCTATTTTATTCCTTCAAAATACACAGTAAATAACTCGTTCGAAAGCTTATGACTCGGTCATCACCTATTTTACTTCTCCAAAATACACGGTAAATACCTCGTTCGAAAGCTTATGACTCGGTCATCACCATTTAAGTAAAACTCAATACGACGCTTTACGACGTTATTCTCAAGCTATTACGTTTATTCCCACACATAGATATCTTAAATGATTTTATATATTTCAAAATTATCAATTTAATATGTCATCGATGGGGAGTTTTCACGATCGGCGCTCGATTCTTGACGTTCCGGTTGGAATAACATACATAACAAAGAAAAAGAAAGTGTTTATATATAATCTCGTGGTTCAGTTCAAAATTATTTCAAGTGTGTATGTTACTTAGTAATTGTAACTCTTATAAATAGGAAAGATATAAAAGGAAAAAAAAACTGCTACGGGAGCACTTGATGTAAGTTTTATTTTGTTCACTACATGTATTATTTATTCAAAATCGGGCTTTTTATGAACACATTTGGATGTCAAATAAAGGAGCAAAAAGCAATCCAGGTTTATAATCTTCCAGGTCCATCGGATTATGTCGTATTAACTAAAATTTCGATTTGACATCTTAGGGTTGGTGGATCCACCACTGCCTACGACGACACTTTTTGGCATTAATTTCTCTCTTTGCATAATCTGTCAGGTGAATACCATAGAAGGAATTGTTTTAAAAGAAAATCCAGAATTATTACAAAAGATATTAGATGCGATTGCAAAGCGTGCTTTTTATGGGGAAGCGTCTTTTCCTGATATTAGTGGATTGTTGAAATGTGGATCAGCAAAACTGTAATGATGTCACTTGGCACCGCTCTTGCCACCAGAGCACAACATTAGAAAAATTGATAGTTTCAGCTCAAAAGAGATTTGAAGTAAGAATCGTCTATTTGTTGACACCGCCAAGTCAATCTGCTCACAATAATTCAGAATACGATGAAAGTGGTTCCCTTAAACCCCGTTTACTTGATCGAAGTCTACACCTAATCGGAAGGAGATATGTTTTTTTTTGTGACGGCAAAGTTTCTAGTGATAATCTGCTTCATCGTATTGAAAAAGACGAGACGCAAATAGTCTTAGAAATTGTCGTAAACATAGTAACGTAGTAAAGCAGTAACGAGAAATTAAACTTATGTATGTTACTGAAGAGATTCTCCCAAATTTGGACAAATACGCTTTTAACCAAAACCCCAATGTTAGCAGTAGTATCAATCGTACCAATAAATCTCGTATAGTGTTTGTAGAAGAAGCTTTTATGTTATGCAATGACAATATAATTTTGGCATTTCAGAATCTAGGCAAGATATTGAAACTAGAAGAAATCATTGTAAATGAAATAGAGCGATGCATGAGTTCATTATACGATTCGCGTACACAAAAAAGAAGTTGTTGGAACTCAAATGGTCGATCTTCAAGAAGACGCAAGCCCATTCTGAAAATCTTCCACCTACAGCGCTGATTCAGGCAATAATTCCTTGTCATTATCTTTGTCAAGTCGTAACTTTTTGCATACAGAATGGGAAATTGCATGGAAAGCTGGTGCAAATTTGGTAATGGCAGGATGGTAGTTTACTGAGGTGGAATCTCTCAACAGGTATTCCATTTGATGAGTGTTGAATAATTCTGTAAAGGAGGAAAAGTTTCTGTTTTCATTTAAATTTTGTATCACTTTATCAAGGATGGTCTTACTTGACTGGAACTGTCTTACATGCAATATCGCTTTGAAGATCGAAAATTTTTTTCTGTAAGTCTGTTTTTTTTTTTCTTGAATAAAACAACTGATCCCTAAATTTATATACACAAATATCTGTAAGTAAAAAAACAAAAGCTCCTAATTAAATTGAACAAAAAACATAACAACAAAAAAAATATATGAAGCACATTATAATCAGTATGTGTTCAAGAAATATTTGCTTAAATGAGAGTTAATCCAAGCACAAGGTTTACTTAATTTATGTCTTAAATTTCTGTCAAAAAAGAAAATAATATGCAGAAGTTGTCACACTAAAGCAAAGCTTTTTAAATTGCGTTACCTTTAAAATGTCGTTAAGAGTAAAGTGGACAATTATCTTTCCAAGGTACATTGTACAAGCTTCCACTTAGTTCACATTTTGTGAACTGATGGATAAAAAAATTATGCAACGTTCTTTGGAGGCTAAATAAAGAGGGTGTGTGAAAAAAGAAGTTGTCTTCATATGTGTTACCAACGACTGGTTGAAAAGCAAATTTTGATTCACTCGATTTCCCAAAAATGAAACATGAGCCGCAATAAAAATAAGTTAAATACAATCGAGACAAAGTTATCTGAAATATATATATATTCCTGTAAACGTTATTGAACATGGTAAACTGGTATTGCTCTTTGCTTGAATAACTTTAGAACACGAGATGTAAATGAAGAACCTTTAAAAATTTATTGTTTACCACGAAAGGAAAATCAAAAGACTTTATCTACTTCAAGAGTCAACTGGGAAAGTTGTCGTATTTGATTTGTTCTGAACAAATGAGAAAAAAAATCATCTTTAGAACTTCCTGATGCGCATGCTCCACAATCTCAAACCAAAGCTACCGAGAATTTGATGACTGAACTTTCTGCTAAGAATACAAACAAGGATCGGCTTAAAGAGTTGGAAGCAAAGCTTGCTTTCGCAAAAAATTTATTGCATAAAGAAAAGGAACACCTACAAGAAAAATAACTATTTGAAGAAAATAACACCAAGTCGAAATAAACTTGTGACTTAATAAATGTAAAGAAAATTATAAAAATTTTCAAACCAAATATAAAGAAGTTTTAAAAAAATCAAAAAACTTGAAAAGGAAACTATTTTACACAAATCACAGTCGAAAATTAAGATAATGAAATGAATTCAGCAAAAAAACTCAAACAAACACATCAACGCATCAAAATAATTATTTATGTTTTAAAACCATGAAAAACAGAAGGTGTATCGTTAAATGTGTGGGTTATCCACAGAAATATATGTTACATTGTGGAAGTGTTTGCAACCATAAAAAACAGAACATGTATCGTTAAATGTGTGGGTTATCCACAGAAGTATATGTTACATTGTGGAAGTGTTTGCAACCATAAAAAACAGAAGCTGTATCGTTAAATGTGCGGGTTATCCACAGAAATATATGTTACATTGTGGAAGTGTTTGCAGCCATAAAAAACAGAACATGTATCGTTAAATGTGTTACATTGTGGAAGTGTTTGCAGCCATGAGTTGGTTGTGTAGAGTATCCATACTGTAACGCTGTAGGTATTCGTGATTTGGATAAAGAAACTGAACTATTTTTAGTTGCTACTCATGCATCAGACCTTGGAATTATGGAATGTATGCTTGATGTTACAGTATGCACAGTTAGCAGAGTATTTGTGGCTTGGTTTGTGTTTATGGAGACTATATTCAACACTATTGACTTTCATATCATAAAGAGTTTTTTCGATAAACAAAAATCTGTTATTTTTATTAAAACTGGCCACGGGATAACTGATATTGTCATAGACTGCTGTGAATTTAAATTTTAACAAGCTTCGATTTAAGTGGCTTAATGCTCTTAAATTAAAAGAACAAAATCAAGGGAAAGGCACTTGCTCGTATAAGTCCACGTGGCATGGGTTTATTTTTTAGTGACTTATATCTTGAATCTATATCGGACAACGAAATTACAGAAAAATCAGATGTGATGTCGTTTGTACAAACAAGTCATGAAATTTTGGCAGGCCGAGGTTTTGTAATTCAAGAACTGAGTTCAATAAAAGGATTTTGCCAAAATCTCCTGGCTCAAAAAAGTTCAGGTCAGTTTTCTGAAGTAGAAGTCGCGAGTAGCTCTGACATTTCATGGCCGTCAAATTCATTGTACGAGTGAGAGGTTTTGCTATTTTAAATTTTACATGGCCAATGAAAAGGATTGAATTAAAGTCTTCAGCACGGTTATCTTTATGTTTTAATAATTTAATAAGTCTCTTTAATGGGCCCAAAAAAAACTTAAAAAAAAAAAACAGTTGCATAATATGCATAAATTTTTAGATTCTAATTATTATTTTATATGCTTTTGAAGTTTTTTAAAATAAATTATAAGATATTTCTCGTACGTCATTAGCTATCTTGTTTATAATTGTTCTGAGGTTTTTCATATCATAAAAGTCGGGTATTCTCCCGATAATATTGTCTCCGAGCTTTTTATAAGCTTTCCCAGCTGGCACAGTGACGTTGAAAAGACGTTGAACCGACGTCGTTGAACGACGACGATAATACCTATTTGAAGTCGAAAATGTGATGATAGCGCGACGTTACCCATGACATCGTCACGACGTTTCACAACTGACGTCAAAAAGACGATTTTTATGTCGAAACAACGGTAAAACAACGCCTTGGTAACGTAGTATAACGAAGTCTAATATACATACAAATAACGATGTAAAACTTAATAGTTTCGACAACTACGTCAGAACGACGTCGTATCAGGACAATTTATAATGACGAAATAATATCCAACTTACACCGCCAGGCAACACCTGGGGAAATTTTTTTGGGGAAAGTTCATTCCGTCCAACAGCTGCATCAAGATGCAATCTATCAAATAAGTTGGATTTCTCTTTATGATAAATAAAAATACTAAGTCTAGCTATAACAATATTAAGATGCATACATAGTTTTAAAAAGTTACGTCATGGTCAGATAAGAGCAACTTGTGTTGCCAAAAATAATAATTTACAAGTTTCAGTTTAAATCTTACCATCCCAAGAGCGTATTAAATTCGACATTAGGTAAAATACTTTTGACTAGAAAAAGATGGCAGAAGTAGACCAATGGTGTCCGGGACAGGGCACCATCATATTTTGGCTGAAAAATTAAATAATGACAGTTAAATTAGTAAATTGGCGAATTTATAATCTTAGGCCATTTCACTGAGTGAATTGCTTTAGCAAAATAGTATTAAATTTCAATGACGTCAAGGGATACATTAACAGTTTAAATTAAATCACACATTGCTACCTTTTCATTCAGTGCATTTTCAACAAGCAACGAAAAATCATCTAAA
>JAUZNK010002122.1:0-27982 GCA_035046665.1 Euphysa ruthae
CCCCACAACCCCTAATTTTTAGACGGAGTTTAACCATAAAAAAATATCACAATATTGTTATATATTGTTATATTCTTAAAAAAAGATAAAAAAAAATTTTGTTTGATTGCTATGGAAACGACAAAGTACTGGAAAAATTTGCCAAAATTTCATTCACCGACCTGAAAATCTGATCAAATACTGGGAATTAGAGGCTGAAATTTTAATCAGGTGCTTATCAGAGGTGGTTCTGTGGACAAAACAACTGATTTTTTTTTTCATTACCTCGACATCCAACACTTTACTATTTTGAAGGGAAATAGCGGTAAATAATCCGGTGAGCGAAGCGAACCCACGTTGTTGCCTCGATCCATCACAAGATACAGTATTTGTATTTGAAGATTTTTAAATTTCTATTGTAGCGTCCGTCATATTCATTTCTGCAACAGTTAGAGTGACCTTAGACATTTTGTTTTGATAGCTTATCATAACTATTTTGCGTCATTGGTTTTGGCATGTTCATGAGCGACGTAAACGTTTCAATACCTGCATGCCCATGACCTAAAGCAAGCATCGTATATACGGTTCGTTTGTTTATACCAAACCATTTAGCATTGAAGTATGGAATTTATTTTTATATCTGCAAAATACTGTTAAACACTTTATATGAAGAGGACAGTTCTTGTTTTTTTGAGCTTCATCAAGTTTTAACTTTGCGCTATCGCATAAGGGACAGTTTAATGATACGGTATCTATGCATTTGTTTAGAAGTTACTGTTTTGGGTATAGAAGAGGTTATAATACTTTCAACTTTGTGTTATTACATAGATAAATTGAATTCAGTATTTACAGTTACATTATTATTTACAGATGATTCATTTCCATCAATATTTACAGTTGCTTCAGCTCCTTCTCATGTACATTATCTACACCAACTGAGTTGATAGATCCAATATTTACATTATATACAAGACTAGCTCCTTCATGTGGACGTTTACCATTAAAACCTCTTCTATTTTTTATATTTTCGATTTAATTCTTTTCGTAGCTTTTTTAACTCTACACGTTTTCGCCATTTTTAAAAGCTTTTTCTAAAATTACAACACATCATTCTGTTACTGATTTGCCATTAAACTCGGTTTGTGTCGATGAAATTTAAGAATAAATCAGGAGCCTCTAGAAAGTCAGCCACCGCATTTTATATAGCCAAAAACATTCGAAAAAGGGGTTTAATCGTCTGCCATAATCTAGTTATGAAAAAAATCACTTATTTTTAAAGCGTGTTTTCTTTGGAATAGTCTACCCATATGCTATAAAAACTCCAAATCTTTGCCTTATTTTAAATCAGCTATTAAAGCATGGATCTGCAAATCAGATACATCTCCAATATGTATTTAATTAGTTCTTTGTTTGTTTTTTGTTTTATTGTTTTCTATTATATAATTTACATATAAAAAATTTAAAAATTTGTTGGTCTATATAAGTGTTTATATAATCTTTAATTATATTCATGTGTAAGCGTTACCAACGTTAAACAATTAAATGAATGAATTAGGGATCATATAGTTATGTTAAATATGTTAAACACGTTAAATATGTCAAACATGTTAAAGGTAATAACAAGATTATCATCATTCAGACATTTCCAGTTCTTTTAAAGAATTTTTTATTATTATTGGACGCGATCTAGATACCTTAACTTAAACTTCAGCTCTTTATGAAAAATCCAATTATAAATGACATAGCTGAAAATAAAGTAACGTAACAAGAGTTTGTTTCAATTCTTAACCATCTTAGACGGAACAAACCTGTCGGATATAAAGAGTGAGCAAGGTAGTATACAAATAAATACATCTAAATACAAATCAAAACATTGAGTGAGATACCTCTTCTTCACATTTAACCTATCGTTTGATCAAATGAGCAAGTTATAGTTCGAATAAACTTAATAAACAAAATGAAGAAAAAACCTTACTTTCAAATCATAAGAAAACCTCAATTTTGCCATACTTTTCTGAAATATTTGAAAAGCTTTCTTAAAATCGAGTTTATGATCATCTAGTTGAAAATAATATGCTATTTGATGAGCAAAGTTTGACTTTCAAAAATTTTGGAAAATTTTTGAGAGTTAATTTTTGGGCCGCTATTGTTTTTATATAAATTTTTGTAAAGTTTCAGACAAACCTAAATCTATAATTTTGAAGTCGATATGAATTTATTTCTCAGCAACAAGGCTTTAAAAAAGTTTTAAAAAAAGTCAGCATTTGGCGGAAAGCAAACAAGTTTTCTTTGAATGTAGCTGAAATGGATTATTAAATATAAACAAAAACAAGCAGTAAAACTTGCATTAAAATTACTTTAATTGGTTTTGGATTCAATTGAAATTAACTCTAATTGTTTAAAAGTTCTAATTCATACTGCCCTCAATCTCATATCTCCCGAACTATCGGAGCGTTTTTAAACACTGACTCACTTAATAACTCAAGTTATTTACAGCCACACTTCTGAAATTAATCTGCCAACACTAGGCTTAAGGGCAGAAACAGCCCATATTTTTACATGATATAATAGCATATAATATATATATATCAATATTTAAATATATATTTATATATATATTTTTTTGAGCAGTTTCTATGGTAACCGTGAAAAACTTCCAAAATTGGTTAATTTTGGTTTTGCACCGACCAAAGAACCTTCAGATGGAACTGGATTGAGAAGCCAAAACTTTCAATGTAGGTTCACAAAAGGTGTTTCTGTGATGCGAACAGAGGATTTTTTAAATTTTGTATCTCAAAATATACAGGTTAAATATTCTTATTTTCTTAAGAATTTTTTTTCTGAAAGAACGATATCTGCCATTAGTCAATTTACCCCAAAAATTAAAATTAGTCATAAAAAGAACACCTACAAATGTTTCAAAAAATCTACCAGAAAAATAATGGACAAAAAATAGAAATTGAAAAAGTGACAAATAAAAGAAAAGTTCTTTTTTTAAAATTTGAATGAACACTTTTCCCCCTGTTGTGAGCAGCTTATATGACACCTTCATTTCCATTTCAACGCCTGCATCGGATGGCTTTGCCGTGATCTCAACCTTGCAGGTGTAGAATCTCGATACTCAAAGGAAGTAAATGCATGGAATCAAACAGGTTTACCAGCTTTTTCTTCCAAGGTGTGGTTTACTTGACATTTATAATTGCAATGATTTCAGTTTTTTCTATCAACTCATCCTAAGCAAAAAAAACACTTTACTTAAAAGGGTAGCAATGTCCACGTGGCAAGCACAGCATAGTAAATATTAACAGATCTCAGTGGTGCTAATATCCTTGGTAAAAAGCTACTGTTATTTTTTCGTCATCGGTAAATCAACGAAATCTTGCAGCTCCAAGGATGTCGCTACCAGTCCGAGTGTAAAAGTTAGATGACTCGGGAGCTATTCCAGGAGTGGCTTGTTGGTTTGAACATACAATTGGACAGGACCGTTTGGAAAATTATTTTGCTTGTAGAAAATTGTCCAGCACAAGCCGGTGTCGATTTAAGGAAGTTCGCTCTCAATACGACGCAGTTATCAATGAGGTCCTGCATTTTATTAAAAATATTGAACCTGATCTCGAGTGATGACGTCATGGTAAACAATACCCACGAAATAACCAATGCTGCCAGCAAGGACATGCTTGAAAATAAGAGACAGTCAACAATATTTGATTGTTTTTAAAAACAAAAGTAAATATTTTGTTGTGAAAACACATAGTAGTGTAATGATAGTTTTTATATTCAATTATGCAAAACTCCGCAGTTGTTTGACCTCCATTACAGATGTTAGGGCTTATAAACTTGGTGAAGTTCAAAAACAGAAAATTAAGCACAAATAAAACTTTGTCAATGTTTACAAAATTTATCGAGACAAAATGCTTGCTTCCGAACATACTAAATTTCTACAATGTTAGCAAAATACTTTAGGTATAGGCAGCATTGTCTCCCCTCTATAAGTAAAAACAAAATAGTATCTTTTGCATAGAAGTGCAATCTAGAGAAAAGTTTGAATCACATCGTACAAAAAAGCGATATCTAAGGTAAAAAAATATTTAAAGCCATGTCCCCACATCCTGTCAACCTAATGCTTGTATTCGATATAAACATTAGTTTGACAGAATTTGCCAGACCAGCGATTTTGAGGAAAAACTCCCTGACTCAAAAAACTCCCTAACTCGAATCTTTCGTCTATCCAACTAACGGTTCGAATCAAAGAATGCTGTTTTATGATGTACGATAATCACATGCTTTACATTGAATTAACCTCTTTTTTCTAATGCGTTAAAAAACAAAACAGAGCACTTCTTTTTTACTTGTATTGCTCTTGACTCTTGGCGAAATTAAGTTTTTTTTTCTTAATAATTGCTTGTGTCCAAACTCATTCCTTTACTAAAGTTTAAGATAATGGAAAATATTTTAGGATTTATATATATGGAGTATTTCATTTATATATATATAGATATATATATCTCGACAGTTATTATGAATTTCTTTCCCTAGCACCTCGACAAAGATGTGTGTAACAAAGGAATTATGGTATGACGTTTCATGACAATGAAGTTTCTGCAGTGAAAAATCTTTTATTTATATTGTCTATGCAATTTGAGATTTTTCATTAGTTGTTTATACTGAAGTTTTTGATAATTTTACTGGGAAAATGACCTTAGTCATAAATTTTCCCTGTAGACAAAGAAATTATCAGGCAATTTCCTAGAAGCGCAGAATATATTGCAAAAAAAAAAAATCCTGGATTTTGAGATAGTATGCTAAATAAAAAAACTTTAAAGGGTCGAATATTTCTGAGTGCTTGGATTCCATTCCCTTAAATCTTGAGATAATGACCTTAACCAAGGAATTAAAGTGAAAAATATTTTGTAAACAGTATATATATATACATATATATATACATACATATATACATATATATACATAAAATTTTTCCAAAGAAATTTATGGTTTTTTTTTTTTTTTTTGAGAAATGATTTATTGCATCTTGCCAAATTTGAGGTTATTTAGAATTTTTCTTATTGATTTATGACCCGATATATCAAAATTTACCCCCTGAAAAGCCCTTATCTGACCTCATCTTTTTCTGAGTTATTGTGTTTAAAAAAGCTTGGCATCCCTATTATTATTATTATTATTATTATCATTATTATTATTAAATTTTTCAATTTTTGCTGTGGGAAAGAGCATGTTGGTAAAGAAAAAAAAATAAGCAGATAAATATTCGGTGGTCTTCTGAAAGAGGCCCTTAATACATCAATTACAGTGTTGAAACTTACACTATGTTTGAAACTACATATTGAATAAAAAACATTATTGACTCTTTAAACACAAGATACTTTAGAGGCCTCTTCATACTTTTGAATTTAATGTGCAGGTTACCAGAAAAAAAAAATTTTTAATAATAAAATATTTCCTTACACCAAAAGAGAGCAATTTTAATATCAGCGAAATTAAAAACAAAATAATAATAATAACTGTGATAAGTAACTGTTTTGTTAAAATGGTCAGTAATTTTTTCAGTTGTTTCTTTAGCCTTATCTACCATTGAGATACCATTGAGATAGAATAGAATAGCTATTGTAGTTATTAGTTGCTAAAAAATTGACGATTTTGCAGTATTGGCAAGCAGTGACTCCTAAACCCTCAGTAGCTTGACGATAAATTTAAAAACATCTTAAATTTCATCTTGAATTTTATTGATTGCCTTTGTTAAGACTGTAACGAGTAAGGATGAACCTTAGGGCATTAGACACTCTTTAAAAAAAAAAAACATATATATATTCTGGTTAATCTGATTCTCAATAAAAGAAAATTTTTATAAAATCCACAACCAGGGGTTTACATATTGTTGACCTCGAACCCAGAATTAAGGTTAGAAAGAGCACACCCAGAATAGAGTTAAGAAAAGTTCTTGGTACAATTCAATCACCTCACACGTTATTATTAAATTCATGCGGCTAAATCAAGTCATTTGTGAATTTCATAAGAAAAACTAAACTAATGAATACTTCTTAATCAATTTGGAGGTCTAGAATGTGGTTTGCAAGCAGATTTCTAACAAAACGTGTACATACATTAACATAGATTAAAAAAATATAAATACAACAGCAGCAATATATAACAAACACCATAACCAAGTTAATTTACCAATCAGAATTATGTTTTTATTGTTGATAATAATGTTAATTCAACTCAGCAACATATTTTATGCCCAGCATAAGCGGATAACAAATTACATCAATGCTAATGACTTCCACAATAGGTTGTTAATATACATTAGCAAGAGATTCAAATGCTTAAACAAAACATATAAAAGATTATTGAAAAAAGTTTTTAGATAACAGCAGAGAATTAATATAAAAAGAAACAGTGAAATATACTCTTAGTCTTCAACTTTGATAAAATACATTTACACAGCTTTAACAAACTTTTGCATCTTATTAATGTTGTTGTTTCATTTATGTTTTGTTACAATTTTACCCCAGTAATTTGTCATAGTATATTAAAATTATTCATTTCAATATTCAAAAGCAAGCGTTTGTAAAAATTTATATTATTCCTATGAGCAAATGTGTATGTGTGCCATAAAAAACAAGCAAACAAGCAAGCAAGCAAACAAACAAGCAAGCAAGGAAGAAAGCAAGCAAGGAAGAAAGCAAACAAACAAGCAAGCAAGGAAGAAAGCAAACAAACAAGCAAGCAAATAAGCATGCAAACAAACAAGCAAGACAGCAAACAAATAAGCATGCAAGCAAACAAGTAAGCAATCAATCAAACAAACAAGCAAGACAGCAAACAATCAAACAGGTAAGCCAAGCAAGCCAAGCAAGCCAAAAAAGCCAAGCAAAGCAAGCAAAACATCAGTTTTTATTATTAACATAGAAACCGTCTTTCATGAGTTAAGGAAAAGCTGTCCTTTTAAACTCCTATATACTGATAAGTCCTTTTAAACTCCTGTATACTGACAACCTTGTAATAAATGTGGCTGTAGTAGGTAAGAGAGCTTGACATGAACGATTTACAGGTGAATATTGACAAGACTGAGATGACATGATCACATCTGAATGGTGAAAAAACAAATAGACAGAACAAAATTCTGTCTTACAATTAGAAGATGGCAAATATCAGATCAAAAACCAACAATGAAATATAACATTAAATCTGACACTTCGAGTCTTCAGCTATCAAGTATGACAATGATGACCTACCAACACCTGTAAACAAGGAAATAGGAAATACAGCCTTGTATTTTTTACACAAACAGAGAAATCTTTTATGAAAAAAGTTTTTGCTACTATGAAGAAGATCTGACAAACCCTCGATAAATACAAAACCCTGAGCTATAACTGCAACTGCATTTTAAGGTTACCTAACCGTTATTGACTAAGAATACCTCTAATAACAACAAATTAATATTATTACTTGTGACTAAACTTTACGTGACTTGTTTGCGTTGTAATTAAAACACTTAAACTGTATTTTAAACAAGCATACCAATAAAATATTTGCATGATAAAACTTTTTTAAGTTACTTGAATGCAAGATAGTTTTCCTACGAAATTTAGGTAATCCTATATCTATTAATTCTAAGAATACTTTTGGTATCAACATTTTGTGTCCATACAAACTGCATTGTAATGCCCAAATTTGAGATTAAATCAAACCTAGACTCTAAATTTTTAATACTAAAAGATATTTTTTACAGCAAGAATTGAAAATTAAACCTAAAATAATACAATTTTATGGTACTATTTTGGGATAACTTCTTTTGTCAGACATATAATATTTTCATGTTGTATTTTTTCTTTTAAAACACATGTCACTAAAAAGTTTTTTTTTTTTTTTTAGTCTGAACACACAGAACTTGGCAAAAGTTTTTTTAAAGCCATTAACAAAAATTTAAACTATGTCACCTGTTTAAAAAATTATTTTATCAAAATTTTGATGATGTTATCACAAACTTATGTAAACAATTAATGATACTAGTTTTTCCTTGACTGGGTTTTTCAGTCTTACATTTTCTTGGAATAAAATTTATCAAGTCATCGCAAATGACATTTAGGAAGGTAATATGAATTTCATCTTCATAGGTATTGCGGTTCAAAAGCTATTAAAATTCAAAGACATTCCTGAGTCAAAAATCTCCCTTTTCCCAACCACCTGGGATAGAGTTAAATCTAGGAAATTTTTTTAATCACCTTAAACACATTCTCAAGAGTACGCATATTGTTTTTAAACAACAGAAAGCTTAAACAGTCACAGGCTCTCATATCAATCTTTTATATAATAAATTTAACTCAGATTATATTGTTTCAAGATAAGTATCACATGAAGAAAATATCTATCCATTTTAAAAGAAAACAACTTTCACAAACAAACTATCAAATCCTTTTAAATCCTGTATTACAAGTAAAACAACAAGAAGATGCAAGCAGATTAATACTAACAACATAGTTAAACTGCACTTAATCAATACAAAGATATGTTACAAAAAAACATCAAGTTCTGAACAGGGAATTCATTTTAGATTAACAGAGATAATTCAATATATATTTGTTTAACTCAAATCAGACATATCTTTGTATCTGTTTATATTAACATTTATATTAAAAATTTCTTTTTTTTTTCTAATCAATTCTAAAAAAAATGGGAGAAAATTTTATATCCAAATAATTTATTATCAGAAAATAATTGTTGTTTGTGAAAAAAAAAACAATATGAAAATACATTTTGTTGGTCCCAGTTTCTAAACAGTATTGTTTAGAAACACTAGCGTTATAATCTCAAGGGAATGTCAAGAGCTTACATTGTAATTAATATATTGTATGAGCAGATAATTTAAATCAGAATAAATTGAGAAAGTATTCCGCTGTAAAAAATGACCAAATGATTTAACAATTAAAATTTTGTATTTTAGCAAAGCAAGATTTTAAATTAAGAATTAGGGAGTTATTAAAGCTAAGTAATTTGCTTGTCATAAGCTCTCCTTTAACATAAATGAAAAAAGCAAAATTAATAAAGCAAGAAATTAATAAAAAAATTTAAACTATAATCTGAAATTAATGCATAAAAGTAAATAAATATAATAAAATAAAATAAATAAATAAATAAAATAAACTGATTAAATCCACATTTTGCAGGTTGCTAAATGCTCCAATGATTCAGAACATAAAAAAGTTTAAAATAGTGACGACTGAGTTATGTGATACCATTGCGAAATAGATTAGTATAGTGAATCCAATATGCTGATTAAATTTATCTTTCAAATTCTTTGAATTCTAGTCTCACAAAACTATATTGCCCTTTGAAAAAACTACATTTTTGGATAGTTTAATTGCATTTATTACATATAAAAACAGCCTCCAGAAGCAAATGTTGCCAAAATCCACATAGAACGAATAAAAAATATTTCAAAGTTTTATAAACCCTTCACTTTCACACATAAAACATAAAAAATTAAAATTGAAAATAATGATACTATCAGCTGTAGTCATATGCTTTGTTACTTAATAAGAACAATTTTACTTACGATTGTCGTCTTTTGCTATTTCTAGGAGAGTGTCGAAAGCCAAATCTCCTCTGAAATTTCCCATGAGCTAATGTGTTATCAGGAGTGTAAGAAGTAGTAGAAGAAACTTCTTCTTGAGGTAGATGTTCCTCACTATTATGCTTTGATTGGTCATCATCTTCCTCCTCTTCAGCAGAATACATCGACAACTAGATTGTAAGAAATTCAAAAAAAACTCAAATAAGTGAAAAATGCAATTTGAGAAACATCATCCAAAATTTTAAGAATGAATCCCATCAAAATATCTCAAAGTGACTAGAAAAATTCTTTGAAAGCGTTTTTCTGCTGGAGTTTGTGCACTTTTAATGACACTAACTTGGGAAGTGCAAATGAACTGAGCACAGCCATAATAGATAGGAAGCAAAGACTAGAAGGACCCCAAGAATTTAAGCGTATGATCCTATTTGGTACCAGTGCCAAAACAAAAAAAAAAATTTTGACAAATAGCCAAATGGGTTAAACCCACAAACTTTACCAACTGGTTTTTCAGAAAAATTTTGAAATTTTCCCCGTAAAAAATACATTAACTTGAAAATAACATGGAAAAACAGAATTTTCAAAGGTTGACTAAAACAATGGTTGAGTAAAACAAACGTCCTCTATGATCTTTCAAATTCATATAAAATTCTGGAGAAAAATTCAGAAAAACTTCAAGCCCAATGGGTGATGCACAGGCAGATATCACAAACACATGAAGGTGAATTTATAGGGCACTCATCGGCTTTGCTGGGGCTCAATTAATAAATTTTAAAGAAAAGGTCAAAATCGGGTCAGCTTGGCAAAATTAGGCTAAGGTTAAAATATACTCACAACATCTCCTGCTGATTTAGGTCTTTCTTTCACTTTTACAGGCTCCTGTAGAATGCTCTTTACACGTTCGCGTGCCGTATATTCTTCGTTTTCATTGCTGACAGATGAATACACACCACTTTTACGTGCTTCCTTGATATCATCAAGAGCTTTATGCCAGTTACGTTTTGCTGTGATACGTGATTGCATCCTTCGTTTTGTGTGTTGATCAGGTTTAGAATGTTGTGCATATTGTTTCATGTCTTTATCAGCTTCTGAATCACTGTTATGTGCACTGGGCTAGTAAACCAAAATAAAGAATATTATATTTGTAATATGCGATACCAAATACCACAAAGCAAATTAATTTAAAAAAACCATTTCGTTATGTAAGTACTAACTTGGTTTAGGAAGCATATGAAAATACAAAAAAAAATTACCAACACTACAGGAGATTTAATCATATCTATGATATTTCCTTTTTTACGTTATTTCATCTGAGGGATCTAGAAAAACTCATTTATTGAAATACAAAAGGAAACGTCACCAAAAATATTTGAAACTGATATCTTTTTGCTCAAATTTTAAGATTTAAGAAAGATATGTCAAAAAATATTTTTTAACATTAGGCCATCCTAAATCTTATATTTCCGGTGTAGCACATGGCCGTATATTTATTCCAACCGGGATGTTGCAAATTTTTTTTTATCCGTAATATTGTCACTCAGTTTTGTTTTTTTTGGAATGATACGTATCATTCCAATTTAAGATGCAACTTATATCTCGAACGGAAGAGAGATCTTCAAATTGAATTTTGGTTCTAAAAAACAACAACAACAACTGATTTAAATGACGAACCACAAACAAAAAGAAAAAACAGTGAATACTCGTTCCAGAAGGCTAAAGTACTTAATGGCAGAAGCAGTTTTTGTTCTGTGATGAAATCCACCAAAAAAAATCAGGGATAAAGATAAATGAGCAAAATTACTGAAAAATGTATGAAAAGGAGCAAAACACATAATTCTCATTGCAATCCTTTGGAGAGAGTATATTTTGTTCAACTAATTCTGTGATATTCTTTACTTTAATTTAACCTAATTGTTAATTATTCATGAACTACCAGTCCAGTTAAAACCAAAAAAACTTCAATATAATCACTTCTTTATTATTTTTATAAACATTATACTTTGATGTATAATTCACAGGGCGTCATTCCTTGTATTTTTGTATTTTTATATATTTATATTATTAAATATTAAATTTATGTATTTTATATATTTTTATATACTTAACTGCGATTCTCAATAATAAAAATAACAAAAAAAAAAAAAACCATTATCTTATAATAAAAAAAATGAAGAAAAATATATATATAACAAACTTCATGCCAAAAATTTTTATATTTCATTTAAACATTTAAGTAGGTTTTAAACGTTGTAAGTATATATTTGTTTTGTTTTTAATTTTAATAACATCATTGAATAATTAACTCTCGTCTGCAGGTTTAACTTAAATTTTTTCCAGCAAGCCCCAACATGGGAGGCTTGCTTGGGGTGGCCAGGACTTGGAAGGAATTACCAAACGAGTGAAAACGCTGGAAAAGATTTTATTCTGGCTAAAACCCCAGTTTTATGTATGAAGATCAGTGGTATCCTTGAGTTATTGAGGTGTTTCATAACGTTTATTTGGAACAAATATTTGGCACTACTCACTTTTATTAAAACAAAAACATGTAGTAATAAAGAAAATTAAAAGCATTTGTGTACTCTATATTATTACATACAATGTATTATCCTTACCACATATTCACACCTAATTTTTTTAAATTCTAAGCTGCGTGGTTATTCTCAACTCTTTCCAATGGCCATCTCTAGAAGACAATATCTCATATACAGATGATGAGGTTCTATGCCACATCGATCCCCTTTCTCTGACAAATCTATCAGATCACGATTTCAAACAAACAAGTTTATAGTTTACACTCGTAAAATAGAATGAAATATTTATTTTAAAAACATTCATGAAACAGTGATATTTTTATTTTTTTATAAAAAATTCCCAGTTTACAACAAATAACTATACTAATCAGTAGTCATTAAATTACAGCATAGAACATCCGCAAAAATAAGAAATCCCCCCAAAATAAATAACTTTTTTGCAGTTTTTTGGAGCATTTTTTTGCAAAATTTAACATGGTGCATATGGGCTTCTCTTAATATTTGAATAGAAAAATGTCTTAAGAGAGGTCTTATAAATAGTTGACATTCCAGAAATGTTGGCCTTGGTCATCATAACTTATTTCATAAAGAAACAAAATCGCTTTTTTCTTCAACATTTGACTTAAAATATTTGCTAGAGCCAAGTAGGTCACTTGAGTTTTTATGTGTTTTTGAAGAATATCTATGTTAATAAAAAAAAATTCATAGCAATATCTGTGTGAAAAACAAGACCTAAGCCATTATTTGAGCACAAATAATGTCAAAAATGCGTTTTCAGGTGGTTTTGACCCATGATATTTAGACAAGCCAAATATATCACATAGAATTTATCATATTTTTTGGTAGCATTTATACATAGTAACAACTTTATCAAAAAAGATCCATGTGTATTCATTGGTCTTTCTTCTAGTTAAGGTCTGAATCAATAAAAACCAAAATGTTCAAAAATTTCAAAAAAAGTCTCAAATTTTGATAATCAATTACTCTAGAACAAAATAAAATTTTTATTTTTTTTTTGGATTTTTCTTTTTTAGCTTTATTGTAAAAATGAGGCAATTTGAAGAAGGTCACTTTAAAAATTATCTAACGTTGTCTGATTTTTACCAGAAAGTCGCCCTTAATGCAAAGTCTAATTACATTCACAAAATTTTGAGACTTAAAATGAACAGATTTGAACACATTAAGACCAAGCAACATAATAGAAATTTTTCTTTCAAAAATCCAAACCTTTATTTTTTTGTATTTATGAACATTTATATTAATAATAACTTTATAAAAAAAAAAAAAAGAAAAACTGGCTGAATAAAAATAAATTCTTTAGAAAAATCAAAAAGCGTCATTTTCAGAACTTGTTGTTTTTAAGCATAATTAAACAAAACAATACTTAAGTATAATTTGCTACCAACTGCCTGATATGAGCACCCAAACTAAGGTTGCCTTATCCGCTACTAAAACTACCTACCTGTTTTTCTGCAGTTGAAAACTTCTTGAACTGTTCCAGTATTTGTAATCGGTCTTCTTCACTTATTTCATTAGGATAATCTAAACAAAAGTTTAGATAACTGAAACAAAGCAGTAAATACATAAGACTATTGGGAAATAATAGTTTTATCATTATAAACTGACGGCTGATAAGCGGCTAATTAATTAATTATTTCATCAAAAAATCTATTTTTTAAATCTTTAAAGAAATCAAAAGAAAATTATAAAAAGATTGCTGTGTTTAGAAATACTTCCCTGTATTTCATTCAATGCTTATGATACTGCCAAATTACAGCATTATTATTTTCCAAATAATCACAACTATTAGTCCTCAATGAGATTATTATTTTTTGCTTTCTTAAAGGCCATTTAGAAACAACTACCTTTATTTTTAGCTCATGTTGCAATTTTTATTCATGCTTTCCTAGCATGCTTGCTTCATAAAAAATTTCTTAATTAGTAATCGCAAGCGATAAAATAAAGTTTATAATTTGAAAAAACACAACAGAACAGAAAAAACAACAGAACAAAGCCTCAGATGTTGTTAAAAACCAAAACATTGAAATTAAACCTGCAGGGTAGAATGTTTCATCATCTCCGATTGAAGCACAAAAATGTGAATCTGAAGACGTGTAGAAGGTCTCCTTTTGACCAGCTTCCTCAATTTCTTGATCATCACATGAAGCAGTTTGTTCATCAATTGGGATTATTTCATTTGAACCTTCCAAAATTTGAACAGCATGCTGTTCTTCAATGGAAGGAGTGGTCTCATTGCTAGCAAAACTTACAGAAGATTGACGATTATTTACAGTTGCAATGTTACTTATTCGTTTATGCTGTTCTGAAATCGTTTGAACCTCTTTGGCAAGTACTTCATTTAACACCCTTAGTTTTTTTGATAATTCCTGTGTTTCCGCAGCCGTTAAACCTTAAAAAATGTTTTTTTTTCATGAAACAAAAATCATCAACTTACAAGATAGCCACATATGCAAAAGATTTTTATGATTTTCAGGATTTTTGGATTAAATAACAGAGATCGGAGTGATAAAATTTTCTGATAGATTATCAGTTTTGTTTACTGATTCTCTGGGTAAAATTTTAGGAAACATGTACGATAGAAACTTTATTTCAGATGGACTGCATATTTGAAATAAACTCAATATTTTAGACAAACCTAATACCTCAAATGAACCCTCTATCTTAGAAAAACGCTATACTTCAACCAGTCTTAGATTTCATAAAACCCATTATTTCAGACAAATGAACCATGAATAGTGATAATTAAAATAAACTCCATTGGTAATGTTGCAAGAGATAATGAATCAAGTATTTAGAGTGAGCTTGAAAAAAATTAAAAACCATTTAACAACATCCTTTGAGGATGTTAATAAATCTGTAAAAATATTGTTTCGTTGTTAAACTTTTAAGATGTTTAAATAGTGATAATGCTCCTTTTGTATATGCTTGTAATCACATTTTCTGATTAAATTCATTTATTTATATGGAAAAGCAAAATAACAGCCATTACTTTGAAAAAAAAGAAGTTTTTTTAGAACCTCATTTTTCAAATAAGCAGCCATTGAAATCTCAGTGATCTGTATTAGACAAAATGTGCTATGAAAAGTAAAGTATGTTATATTTTTATCAACTTTTTATCAAAAAAATGTATAATAATATGTTATAATTATATAATAGCAATAACATAATAAAATATAGTGACATAATAACGCAAAAAAAGCATCACAATTTATTCTCTTATGCTATTTTATTTTAACTTATTGCGTATTCACTTTGAACAACAGATTATTTAATTATTTACAAAAACCTTTTTAAAAGCTATCCTATATAAAAGCTATAATATATTTTTTACTTCACCACAAAAGATTATAACTACCCGTTTGGCATCCGACAGTATCTTGTTTTAAGGGGAGGAAGAGTTCTTCAGCTTTCAATGGCAATCTTCCTAGAGATTGATTCTCAATAAAAAGACTGCTTGGCAAAACAATGATGTCTTAAGGGGTAGGTAAAATATATCACCAGGTCTTGTATCCCTTCTTTGTCTCTTTGTGTGAATGCAGTACTTCCTGCATTACCATATCTGCTCTAGGACGAGGAATACCTCTCTTCCTATTGTTTTTGTTTGTCTGATGAGTATAGGACGTTAATTTTGGTATAATGCTTGTCAGTTGCCTCTGTTGTGGGTACTGAAATAGTAGCTTCCTGATACATTGCTGACTGGTAGAAAGAATCTCTTTGAACTCTTAGCTAGCAACTTAGAAAAGCTGCTTATAATCAGCTGTTAAATGTTGTTGCAATCAGAGGGTAACCCTGTATCTGTAAAGACTTGCTTGTCTGAGGCCACAACACTGCTTTTACCAAGGCAAAGTGTTCACAGCTGTCAAGCAAAATATAATTAAACTAAACTGACTTCATCAACAGGCTATTCAAACAAGACAATAGGACTTCTTTAAACACAAAGTTGTATTATGTCATTTATTAGTAAACCTAAACCTTTAGCTCTATTGTTCAACAAAATTTGTGGCCTTCGCAATAGTTTTTCTCACATAGAATCTTTTCTCTTTAGTTCATCACCTGATATCTTGACAATTTGTGAAACAAATCTTGATATTTTAACTCGTTACCATCCTATCGATCGCAAGGACTCTTCTTTTGACATGCATGGCCTTGGCATCTTTCTCTGTGACAATCTTCCTGCAGCATGCAAAATCTCTCTTGAAAGCCCCTGATGAATAGCATACTGTTTACATCTACCTCTTCTGCAGTATAATTAACTCCGTTTCTGAAAATTTTGACATTGCTCTCATAATTCATGTACCTGCTTAAATATTTGTTTTTAGGGAATTCAATGACAATCACACTGACTTTGACACACACTACCTTTCTCTAGTTCTAGTCTTTCTTGTATCGACACCTACAACTTTACCATATCTCAGTCATTAAACCAACTTCATATATTCATTTCATGAATCCTGATATCTGCAAGACATCTGCTTCAACTCCTTTAGGAAACTCTGACAATGCAGTAGTTAACATTGACATCAGCTTCAACATCACCTCTTACAAAGAGCCACCGATCCATAGAAAATTATTTTCCTACCACCATAGAGACTGGTACAGCTTTTGAAATCTAATCCGTGATTTTCCAATAGAAAACATCTTCAATCTTGACACAAAAGAACCTGCTAAAGAAATTGTTTTTTGGTTTCATTTGGCATTGATGTCTATATTCTCTCTCAAAAGTAAAAAAAAAAAAATATATATATATATATATACATAGCTTTATAGAAAATGAGGAATAAAAACAAAAGTGCAATAAAATAGTTTAATTCTTAACTGACAAGGTTGAGTCATGGTTTTTTTTAATATCCGGAAAAATCCTATTTCCTCCCTCCCTACCTTCCTCTCCTCACCCCTTTCCTCCTTTCCCAACGTACCATGGTTGAGCTGCAGAGAGAAAAAGTTGCCATTTGAAAAGCTCTAGATTGCGATTTAAAAATACTTTATTTAATCTTTTTCCAAGAAATAATACATAATTTTTTTGTCTAGTGGCTTTATCTTTTACAAAATAACAATACATGTTTTTTCTGTATATATAAAAAAAAACTTTTTTTTTGTATATTTTGAAATACATATTTTTTCTGTCAAACCATATCCTGGCCAGTAACCAATAATTCTGTAAAATTTAGATGTCTTTCTCAGAATAATATTTATATGAGAATATCTGGCTCTCGCACGTAGGTCTCTATTAAATTTTGTCAACGTTCTATTATTGTTTTTTGTCTCATTGTTGATACTTAGATTTAAAATCACTACCCATTTGTTGAAGATAATATTAAAAATTTGAAAAAAGTGCAGAAGAAGTGGACTGCAAGCTGTTGAAAGTTATTTGTAAGAGTAGAATAATAACTTACCTTAAATATACTTAAAAAAACCACACTCATGCCACATGAGATTTATCATTTTTTCTAATTTTAAATAGTTTTAATACTTAAATTTTTATATAAGAGGTTGTTATAATCTTGCATATTTTGTCATTTCTGCACTGTTACAAAAAAAGACAGTTCAAGCAAAAATTTTTTTAAATCTGCAGATTAAAAACCGCTATTGTAAGAAATTTATATTCGAAATATTTTTGCAAAATAACTTATTCGTATTTATATGATGCTGTAACTTATATTTATTAAGACTAAAAAAATGTTTTTATTAGTTTTTATATTTACTATGATGAAAATTTTTTCTTCACAAAAATTTTTGTTCAGTTTTCCAATCCGAAAGAAATATTAAATTAACAAATATACAAATCCTAATAAATCTGGAAATCTTTTATCCTTAAGAGCTGATTAAATGCATTAAAGAATATCGGTAGTAAAAAACTACTGAGGAGTTGCTACCTGAGGGTAATTCATATCGCATATCTATCAGAAGCTCATGTTTGGTGGTAACAATTTCATTGTCTTTCTCAATGCAGAATGGCAACCATTTTCCTGGTCCCTCCTGAAATAAATTATTAGTGTCTGATCAATAAATAAAAATGCTAACTATTTAACTAATACCTAATGAAATGCTCTAATGAAGATAAGAAATAAATGCCTGACTTCAAGGAGTGATCAGCACAATTTTAGGTTTATTCAAATTTGATAGCCATTTTTATTTAGACCACACACCACAATTTAACAGCCTGATTGTCATAAATTGTGCTAACCCCCAAAACCACATCTTAAATTTTCAGAGGCTGCAACACTAATAAAATAATAGCACTTGGGCAAGTTCTGGCTACAAAATTTTAAATTTAAAAATAACATTTCACTAAAAAAGCTTCAAAAACGAAAAAATTTTAAAAGCCCCATTAGAAGTATTGTACCAAAATTTCCTAATGGTGAGAGATTTTCTCCTAAAATCAAAAACAGGTCTTTTAAACTCACAATAATCCAAGCTTCCAAAAGATCACTGTGTACTTTGGTAGACAAAAAAGAAAATTCAACATTGTAAAAAACCGCTTGTGTCATCTACTAAAAGTCAAAATTTAAAATAATATCAAGAAGCTATTTTAAATTTGATTAAATACTTTTTGAATTCACATTTAATTGCAATTACAAACATGAACATCAAAATCTTTATAAACATTATAAATATTTATATAAAAAATAATTATTAGCTTAGAGAAAAGTAAGATACACTCTTCATTAAAAACTTTGCTCATGCTGTAAAAGACAATCATGTATATTTTCTTGATAAGTCATTTGCATGTACCTTGTCACTAAAATGGACATCCGCTAACGGCAGAATAATGAAACCACACAAATCTTGAAATATAAACCCATCTTTCATTAGCCGCACCTCAAGCTGCTTGTTTGCCCCACAAACATCACTAAAATAAAACACCAACCAAACAGTGAATACTAAATATAATTCATTAGGTCCTCAAATGCCGCTAAAATAAAACACACAATGCTGATAACAGTGAGGCTATGACACCTATAAAATCTTATTACTATAAAGTAAAAAAAAAGGTTTGTAATTTGTTGAAAATTATGCACTAGAACATATAACAAAAAGAACATTTTAAAACCATTAAAATAAAAATGAAAAGAAACCCAAAACCAACTTCTATCCAACGAAAAAAAAAAGTTATTAGATAGAACACCATTCATTTTTCACAATCAATGTATAATAGAAAGCAAGACTGAAATAAACACTTACAATGAACACCTTTGGTGCCATACTGGGTTACTTCCAATAACAATAGGCGTTTTAACAATCTTACCATCAACTTGCAAAATAAGAAATGTCTTTACTTTAGCTAAATGTAAACAAAATAGGCTATAGAGTAAAGAGGGTAACTTTATTTTTTCAGATTTCTAAAATAAATCTTTTGACAGCTTTAGAACAGTAACAAGCTTATCTAAGCTTATTTATCATGGCAAGCAATCACTTAGTAAATGCTTGTATCTGATTACAAACACAAATAACATAGGAAGGAAGGTGAGAAAAGTGAGAATGTTATATTTAACAAGGGAACCAACAAATTGCCAAGAAAATATTTCCAGAAGAGCCCACATGGCAGCTGTTCACTTAATCAAACAACCCAACCAAACCGAGCTGACGTTGCATTATGAATTTTGCTCAGAGGCTCAGAGATAATATGAAAAGCAAATTTCCACAAGAGGTGGGAGTCGAACTCATGAACTTTTGTTCCATAATCAAATGACCTAACACTGTGCCAACTCCATATAATAGAAATTGACATGTGATGAATAGCAAAGATATGTCTGGGAACCATTGTGTACAGATTTTCAAAAACATCTAAACTGCTCTGTGAAATTAATGTTAGTTGTTTTTTTTTTTTTTTTCAATTCTTGTTTAAATTTCATTATGCATTTCAATCATACGTTAAAATACCAAGGATGAAATTTACATCTATAACTATTCAATATATATTCAATTCTTCAGACTGACAGAATTTTTCAAGTAATTCTAGTTATTTAATATCAATGAGAAATTTTGCTTTTTTAAAATAAGTAATATTAATCAAGGAAATTAAATCAAAAATTTTAAATACAAAAATTAAGAATTTTTTAATTAAATTCAAAGGCAGCGTGGCCTAGTGGTAGCAAATTTTCCGATTTTAATGGAAAATGTCATGGATTCAAATCCACTCGAGAGCGAAAAACAAATTTTCAATATCAATTGTTGCTGGAGAACAAATTTTAAATTGAGCCCAGTTCGATGATAAGATCATTCAGATCTTCTTCCGAACTAAAAATGCTCATAATCAAACACAATCAATCAATCAAATTTTAAAAATTTATTCAAATAATAAAAATAATTTTTAGTAAGACAGAATTATAGTAAAATTTCAAATTAAAAATTTTGCCAGGTGAAGTGATTTTCAATTTTTCTTAAATACCAAAAAGATATTTCTAATATTATTATTTTTAAATCATCAGATTTATTTTTACATGCTAAAATGAGATAATTTATAATTATTTTATGGTGGGAATATTTATCAACTAAATTTATAAATAACAAAAATAGGGTAGAAAAAAATTTTGTTAAATTGGAGTTATCATCGTTATGTGTGTCATTACTTCTTATAAATATATATTTCCTAAGTTTTCAGTACCAATTCTCCTTTCTTTTTATTTTCCATGAATAAAATTCTTCCAATGCCTAATTTGATAAACGAACATTTTTATCTTTCATTATATTAAAAACCATGGTATTAGATCAGAGGTGTTTTTCTTTCATTATTCTGAATGTGTTGACAGAGTTTGTAACTGAACAAGGAGATTTTTCACAATATTCATATTTCTACAAAAATCATTAAATTACCTGGATTCTCGAATTCAGTTTTTGCTTTCTTCACTAAAAAAGAAAGGCATTGAACTTGATATTTTGTACCACAAGTGGCTATGTAAATTTTTAAAAGGCAACAAGTTAATTAGTCTTTCAAAACAGGAAAAAATAAAAAACTATAATGAGAGAAACTAAAATTATAGAATTTAAATTGCGATTTGAAAATTACAAGCCAGATTAAAGTTAATTTTCATGTATAAGTCAAACAAAATCTTACAAGCCAGATTGAAGTGAATACATGTAAAACTCAAACAAAATTTTACAATACAGATTGAAGTGAATGCATGTATAACTGAAACAAAAACAAACAGTAATAATTGTTTTTACATTCAAATCAAAATTATAGTGATTTTCATATTCTGACAACACTACTAGAAGTTAAATTACCATAGAATCTTAATTTTTTTAAACAAATTCACACTTTCGCTGATAATTATTTTTACTATTATTTTGTAAATATAATTGAATAACTTTAAAACTAATTATGCCATTTTGCGAATTTCAAAAGTTAATTGTTTAAAATTTTAATCTGATTTGGGTAAAAAGCAAACTAAAACAGTAGTAACTAAAGTACTAGAACAATATTTTTATATTGTATACAGTATTCTGTGACATCATACAAAACTTTCAGAAAAATATCTAATCAAATTTAACCTATTTTTCTAGTAAAACTTTCGGATTGATGGATACCTTTATCTGTTAAATTAGTAGTTGGCTCTCGCCTGTTTTAGATTCTGTAGACTTTTCTTTATTAACTGATCTGTTCTAAAAACTATATGTATTTAATACATTAATACTGTGTATATCCAACAATGAATTTATACCAAAAATATTTAGTTACTAAGTTACTTACCAGTAATGTGCAAGACATTTTCCATCATTAATATATTTCAATTTTTCTTTAAAACATCTAGAAATAACACAATTTATAATTTATGTCAATCATACGGAATTATTCATTTATTGATATATTCATTGAAAAAAATAAAAGAAACAGCTATAAAAAACATACACAACCACAAACACCAACATATTGGCTTCAGTGTTAACATTTATAAAAAATAAACCACATACTATTGTAATGGAAAATGCCAAGTGTTAGTGTGTGTGTTCTAATCTTAATACTTTTACATTTCTTAGTCCAATAAATTGTCTAGGTGTCCATTGTAGGCTTTTACACTGCATAAGTTCGCCATTTTTAAAGCAGGTAGCACATTTTCCGATAATATAGCATTGTAATGGGAAATATTGTGGGTTCAAATCCTCTGGAGAGCAAAAACAAAAAAATTTCGTTATCGCTCGTTAACGTAACACAAATGGGAGCTTTAAATTGAGCCACTGCCTGATTTAATGATATTATCTTTCAGGTCTTCTTCCGAATTAAAAATTTCATAATCAAAAATCGAAAAATAGATATTCGAACACAATCATTACTAAATTACACACTCAAATCCTGTCTTTTAAAACACTACTAGACACACAGTTTTTCAAACTAACCCTACACGTTTTATACCAATTATATAATTCTAGCATCATTTCCTTCTAATCTATTTGAAAGCCCCTTAATGATTGACAAAGGTAATAACTCTCTAAACTTGTTCCAACCGCTCTTAATTCTAGCAATGACTTTTACACATTCCTTCCATGATTCCTAGATAATTTTTTCACAACATCCAAAGTTTGGTCTCCCCAATGTACTGTTATAATTTCCACTTCTACTGTTTGTGTCTCCTTTTCTCTCGATCCGGTCCCAATCATCCTTTAAATTTGCAAAGTACATATTTTTAAAACTGACAATACACAAAATTTTAAAGTACATCTTCCCTATACACTTCACAAGGGAATTTATTTTCTAGGTACACAGGCTCATGGTTATAAACAAAGATGGCAGTTTGTTCCAAGCAACGTCGTACGCATCTTTTAAAACCTTATTGCTTGTTTGTTAATGGTGCCCAATATTTACTCATTGCTTTGATGTTGAACAACTGCACACTGTATTGTATGAACAGTTTAATAAAATGTCACTGGAAAATATAAATAATGAGGTAAAAATTCACAAAAAATGAGTTTTTTTCTCTCACCATTCTTGTTTTTGAGGACATTTTTTTTGTTGTCACTTTTGATAGCATTTGAACGTTATCAAAAGGCCCCTGAGGTGGCACTGCTTTTAAAATGGATCATAATAATTTGGGAGTTATTTTTTCTTTCTTTTATATTTCCCAGACAATGCCTTAAAAAAAAATTTGATTTAACTTAATTTTGTTTCATACAATGGATAAACATGATGTCTCCAAAACCTTAACGTGATGTCTATAAAATTGCACAAGATAACTAATTCAAGGCCATTGTCCTTAAATATCAAATTTTAATTTAGTTTTTATTCACTCAGAATCTTCATTACTGAGGTTTTTAAACAATGTTTAAGAAAAAGATAGTTACCTACTAAATAACATAACATACTTCAACACCATACACTCAGAGAATATTCTAACTTAACGCTCCACCAAAGAACTATCTTTAATAAACATAACAACTTTTTATTGCATAGAATGACCTACCTTCTTCACTTCTAATAATCATTAATTTATTTACACAAAGATCAAAATTCTAAGTTCATTTCACCACCAGAATAATTCTTAATTAAGAGCTATAACACTAATGTTTAGCTTGATGTCAAAATCACCCTGTACTCACAAAAATGAAATGGTAGTGACATTTAGGTAAAAGATTAACTAAAATATTGTAATCAAAATTTCATACCGCCCTCATGGCTCTCAAGTTTTTCATGGCACACAAAGATCCTCACTGAGATAATGTAAAATTATTTAAATTATGATTTTTTTTTTTTTACTATGACGTAATTTTATTTACTAAAATAAATCCTTGCAAAATACAATATATGTATGGTATAAATATTTGTATTTCTTTATAAAAAAACTGTTTTCAAAGAGAAAAATGAACAGAAAATACACTTCAAGTAAAATAAGTTGCAGTGTTTAATATTTGCAAGCCTATCAAATAATTACCTGGAAGAGCATATAGACATTTTTCACAAAATACGTTTTGTTTTTTTTTTATTAAAAAAAATTTAATCTTCCTGCTATATTCAAAATGTAACCACAATATACTATAAAATAGACTAAAAGAATGATGGTTACATAAAACAATATATTTTTTTGACAAGAACATACAAAAAGCTTTATTTTAAAATAGAGGTTTAATTTAAGTTTTTAATATCACTCTTATATTCTATATTCTATAACCAATAATGTTTTTCCTGTCTCATAAAATAATTCATTGCATTTTTTAATGAGATAAAAATTTCTGGATAGGCTTCAAATTTGGAAAATCTAAAAACAGGATGAAATAATGCCTTTAGCATGGATGACCTCTTAATCTCATCGCTGCATTGTTATGAAACACAAGCTTTAAATACATAAATTATTCAATTAACCAAATCTCAAGTTTTTCAAAAATAAAATCCCGTTTTAAATTATGAAATATTTATTTCCATAAACCGTTAGACTTGAATACTATTCAAAACTGTATACATGTATAAGGAGTTTAAAATGCATGTAAAAGTGTTATTGTTTAAGAAAATATGTGAATAAAGCAACTTTAAATCTGCTCTTATTTTGTAATAGAAGTTAAATGCTTTAAGTGAAATGCTTAACTAGAGCTTAACACCCATTAGTTCTGTTAATGGCTCTAGTTGAGACAAGATTATGCCAAAGAAGAACACTGTAAAAAGCATAGATATAATTAAAATAAGAAAGAATCACCTTACTAGTCAAAACTGAAATAACGGATTATTTTATCACACCATTATTAACCAGCTTCATTACCAGCTTTTATTACCCTGGTATTTCAAACATAGGGAATGATACTGAAAACTATATTCTGGACTTAAACAATTTGTTTCCATAGGAAAAAACATGTCCTTTCTTCTCTGTCTGAAATTTTCTTTTTTATTTTATGGTGTAGATGTCTATTCTAACATCTTACAATAAAATGGTATTGAAGTTGTTAGAAAAGCTTTGTATAAAAATGATAACAAAACTGGTAGCATAAATTCTTAAGCCATCCACCTATAATACTAATAGTACTTGAAATTAAAGGGAAATTATTTAGGTTAAAATTTTATATATTTTTCATTTTTTCTATCATGTAACTCAATATTCATGAAAGTATTTTATTTCATATTTTTAACAATTCTAAATTTTATTTACATTTATTTGCTACATAGCAACACTATATTACTATGCAATATAAATTTTTTATCTCACATACGCTCAAATTGTAATTTTTCATTGTCTGAATATAAAACAAATATAAAACAAATTTAATTAAAATCATTTTTTGAACAATCATTTTAGATTGCTTGATGATTGCTCTATATTTTAAAATAAAAAAACCTGAATGAAAGAAATTTTAGCAGGATTTTTTGAACTTAATAAAATTTATAACTTGAAACTTGGAACAGTAAACAGCCAAATTTAATCAAAACTAAAAACTGGTCAATCAATTATCAATTGATTTATCAAAAGCTCAATAACACAACTAAGACTCAACTGAAGCATCCAAAAAACTAAACCGTCTACTTTACTTAACGGCTAAAAATAAACCCACAAAATTTTATTCAAACAAACAGAATAATAGTTTTGTAAAACGTGATGCTTTTATCATGCTAAAAGAAATAAGATCGCAGAGGCGCTAACAAATATGTATTATAGCTACTCCCATAACTCAAGAACTACCTTATACAGATGTGTCCAAAAAGAAAAAATGAAATTGCCAATCATCTCATCGAAATCCAATAGAATTATAGAACAAAAAAACAGAATTGAAATCTAAATTCTACAATGAAAATAAATTATTTCTTGCCAAACCAAATTGGAAAAATTTCTGAATAAAAAAACATAAATAGGTGACCAGACCTAGGTAACTTTTCACTTCGATGCTTTAACTAAAATGAAACTTATTCACAGATTTCTTAACTACTGACACCCAAAACTTAGTCATGCAAAAATAAAATCCATTTCTCATATCCTAGAAGAAAATTAAAAAGATTTTAAGGGCAAATTCAATAAATTGTTGGGCATAACACAAGGCATATATTTTTTTTAAATAGCAGAAGTTCAAAAGTTTGAAGTAATCTTATTTTTCAACACAAAAAATTTCAACAAATCGTAAACACAAGTTATTGAAAATATTTTTCTCTATTGCCAAACATCTGTTTGTGACAGGTTTTGAAATTTGGACCAGAAGACGCACCTTCATGCTAAAAGACCTGTTACAAACCTGTAATAGTAAGTTTTAATTTCACCTAAAAATTATTGTTTACTAGTAATATAAATACATTTTGCTAGAATAATAATAGATCAAAATAGCATTAACGTGTCAATATATTTTCACTATACTAAGATACACAAACAATACAGCAACAAAATGCTATAAACTACATATTTGCATATTTTATTTGAGTTATAAGTTTTTATAGTAAGAAGTTTCATAAATAGTAAGTTGATATTATTGTTTTAGTAAGTCTTACAATGAACCACAATTATGTGGAAATAAATAAACTGTAATCAGTAACAGAAATTTGTTAAACACCGACTTTTCTTTGCAGATGGATATTCATTAGTACAGTCACAGATATCGGTTATTTACTCGTAGTACGGTCTCCTAGGATTATTCTAAAAGATAAGAATAAATGAAATAAAAGTTGTTGTTGAAAAAATAAGAACATTAAAGAACATAATCAAACTGTATCAAAGAGGACTCCAAGCCTCCCACTCTTTAAAAGGAAATTTTATTTAGGACTTTAGGACATTTTTCTCTTAAATTATAGGACTTTTAGGACATTTTGGGGGAATTTTTTAGGACAATTTAGGACAACTCCCTAAAAGTTGGGACATTTTAGGCTGTTTCTTTTTTCCAGATTCACAAAAAAAAAACCTGCAAAATTACAAAAATACTGAATAGGTAATCCTGTTTAAATATTGGAATAAATAAAATCATTAATATGACTCAACAAGAAGTGTAAAAACCAAATGAAAAAACAACTTAATAGAACACGAGGTTTAGTACACACTTGATTTATTTTATAAGAAACATCTTTATAAGAAACATTAGGCTGAGATCAGGCAAAAATGAAGTCTCAAACAAGGTTCTTCAGCATGTTCTTGTAACCAGAACGTTGCCTCATTTTCTTTTCCTTTTTTAAGTTTACTTTCCTGAGATATTTAGATTTAAACATAGTCGTATATGGGTTGCAAGATTTTCTTTAATTACATTTAAATATCCCAAGTTTTAAAAACAAATAATTAAAAAATGAGGCAACGTTTGGTAAAGGGACATACTGTAAAAAATCCATTATAATGATGTAACTGAAAAAAAAAAAATCTGAGGGGACTTATTTCCTCAAATAGCAAAATTATAATGGTCATTTTTTTTTTTTTTTTTAACCTCTTTCCAACCATTTTTTTTTCCCAATGCACTTTTAGAAAAGTATAACATTTAATATTTAAAAAAAAATAATCTTAAATAATCTTAAATTTCACTTGATCTTGTTTCATGGTTTAGGAAAAAAGATTTCAATATACTTACAAGAGGGTTGGGTCTGAATTTATAAGCAAACATCATTCGCTTTCTGTAAACTTCAAAATCATCGTCATCTTTTTTTACTTCGGACACTGACTGTGAACCAACCCCAGCCTGATCAAATGATACCTTGCCCCTGTGCAAAATAAGTGAAACTTTAGTGGATATTTAATATTACGCAGTTTTTACATCAAATATTATAATACTTTAAGGAATACGGCTCTACTTTCTATTTCATTAAGTTGTTCATAACTATGTCTTTTTTCGAAAGAACGTGTAAAAACAATGGCATGAATTTTTTTAGCACAGCATTACATTGGCTACTCGGACAATTTTTCATAATTATGTCATAATTAGTTGGATAATAATTTGTAATTATATTAATAAATTGCAATTATATTATGTAAATATATTATACTCT
>JAUZNK010002123.1:0-11641 GCA_035046665.1 Euphysa ruthae
TATACGTATATATTTTTAAGGTGCAAATAACTCTTCTCTGAATTTACCGAATTACCTGCACGTACAACGCGTAAGCGCAAAAATCGGCGCATGACTGGCAATGCAAAGAGCACGAGGGGCCTTCATAAAGATGAATTGAGTGAAGGTTCTGAAAGTGATGACGATGACGAAGACGAGGTATGACGTAATATATACATTATGATGAAATGTTGTTGATATTTTGATTGAAAACATATAAAAACTTTGATTGACAAGTTTGGGGGCTTTTCTTTGATATTTCTTGGGAGTTTTTTGAAATTTTCTTCTCGAGTAACTTTTTTAAAGGAATGAACATCTTAAATTAGGAAAGTTAATCTATAGACTGCATATCTTATTAAAAAAACTATACTTTATTAGAAAACGTAGAAGCTGACTCTGAGCTTTAGCTGCCTTGAATAACTGTGAAAAACTGTGGACAAATAACACAGTTTTAAACATAAAAGTTTTGAGTTATTTTTTGAGCAGTTGAGAAGGTTGGTTTGAAAGTAATATCTTGACAAGTTTAGTTTTATAAATCTATATAAGCAATGCAATCTTACCCAAAGCCCCTAGATAAAATGAAGGATTGGAAAAAAAATTGGAGATATAATGAGATAAGACCGCTTGACCCCCCAGTCCGTTAGTGTAATGGTTTTTAAAGCAATTTCAGAAGTTATCATTTGACGTTTTAAAAAATTTTTTTAAATTTCATACGATGGAAAATATTGTAAAACTTTTATTATATTTTCCAAGCACCTCAAGAAATATAAAGTCGTGAAGAAAATAGGAAGTAAGATGATGTATCTTACGTTGTTGTAATATGGATTTTTGAGTGAATAGCTTCAATTTTACGTAGTTTTTTATTAAATGGTATTGATGAAAAGCTCGGTATTTTTTTTTTTTTGTTTTTTTAACATGCGTATTAGGAAAATGCTTTTGGGAAAATCAGCGTGCAATTCTTTAACCGCATGAAAGGATCGAATATTAGAACCATTGAATAAAATTTCTGGGAAAAAGTATTTGCTGTTGTTTACAGAGCGATGAAAGTGACGAAAAACCTGAGGTTACCATACGTCATCCACCACCAAAAAAACGAAGAAAGTCTAAAAAAATTTTGTCTGACAAAGAAAACTGAACCAAGTAGCACACTCGAACCACTGCTTGCAGACCTAATAGCGAGAAGAATATTTTATTTGGTGGTAACTGCCTCTATGGAATTTTAATCGCAAAATGCAAACATGTGACCTTTTAGACTATTTGAAAACACACACGACAGATATCTGTTTTCATTTCAATCTTATCTGCATGGTGATTGACATTGCTTGAAACATAACTTAATATATGTAAATGCTTTGTGTATATAAAGAAGAAAAAGTTTATAGTAATTTTACAAAAAAATTTTGTGTATATTCACGCTTTAATGAATTTTTGGTCTTACAGTCATTATACCATTTATTTTTTATTGGAGATACGTCAGCAACTATTATAGAATAGAATAGGTGACCACAGATGCAAAAAATGTTTGAAAATGGTATATATTGGCTGTGTAAGCCTATAAAATATATATAAATTATGCCTGTCAGGCTGAAAAATGCTCTACGTTTACAGTGAAATCTTCATGGACCAACCGAAAATCAAAATTTTCAAACTCACCTTATTTTAACGTTTCTACAAAAAAAAATATTACTGGCATCGTCGCTTATTCAAAAATTTTTGTTTTTATTCGAGAGTTACAGAAGTTTGAATTTATACATAAGCTTTCAATCTTCAGATAGAAAAACAACCTTTAGTTCACGAAAAAACTCACAAAAAGACAGTTATTTTTGGTTTGAAATTTGGTCTTTATATCATTTATATACCCTCTCGAATAAAAAGCAAAAGTTTCGAGTTGTTTTACTTAGGTGAGTTTATTTAAGTTATAACGAATATGTTGTTGGGTAGTTTGTCAAGTTAGTCTTAAATGCAAAAAGTTCAGCAGTCCAGGAACATTAGTTTTCGTTTTTTATAAAACAAACTCTCGATTCTTCAAACGTTTACATTTTAAGATTACGTGTCAATTGTATAGTTGTGTGTGACTATATTAGCTATAGATATGTAATCATTGCTCCGTTATTAATGATATAACCAGGTTTTAATCCAAACTTTAGCTAAAATATTAGGAAAATTGCCTCTAAGTCCTTAACGTTATTATACCTGCACTCATGTCTTTAGTTATGATCATATAAAAAAATAATTATTAAGAAATAAATAATAACTTCACGAATCTTTGATGAAAAACGTCACTTTATAGAGATATGGTCATAAGTTTTATAATGCTTAAGAGCCTGGAACTAGTCATCTGTATCTTGGCAAATTCCAAGACCAAATATCACAGAGAATAAAACAATTAGAGGTAAATATATATGACCAAATATCTTAGAGAAGCAATACCATGTATTCTTTAAAACTAAATATTTTCGCTTCAAAATTTAAAAAAAAAATCTAAACTTCCTGTAGTGTGACATATTTATTAGTTTAATATAAAAAGAAATGAAACGTATTAGCCAAAGATGCAAAGGTTAAATAAAAACTTAACAAAACACAAAATCAAAGTATCTTTAGATTAACTTCTTCACTGAACTAACTAAACGTCTGAATTGAATTTCATATTAATTTAACAGGTGTATTTTATATTTAATTTATTAAAAGGTGTCATCTCAAATTTTTGTGTAGCATTTACTTTTGTATTGTGGATTAAAAGGCATTTCAGTTTAACTCTATTACTTTTGCATCTATCGTGTATTTTATCGTTAAATTTAGTTTGCAGTCCTTGTTTTCAAGGAATTCTTAAAACTTTTATCACAGGAATTTTAAAATATTTCCCAAACACATTTAAATGTTGTGGCATAAATAATTCAAGTTATCGGCTGCAGTTTTTATTATCTAATAACTTCGAAATTCAAAGTAAAACACGAGTTTGTATTATTCTCGAATCAAAGACTTACTGCTACTTTTACTAATTCTTTATACTCCTATAAAAAATAAAAAATAGGAAATTTGATGCACTACTTTTAGGTGATATTTGGCGCCTTTTGTCATTCAGAATGATAAAGATAGTTTTACTTTCGGATATTTAGATTTGCGATTTCGTTTTTAAAGGTTTTAATTGTTGCGTTTTTTTGTGCGCGAAAGTTAAATTGCGTCAAAAATGACAAAGTTGAATTTTCTCGTAGATTTCATTCTCATTTGTAATTATACTTATTGTAATTACGCTGTTGCCTGAATTTTCTCACTCTGCCAATCTAATGATATATAATTGCATGATGTTGTACTAAGATAAAATTAGGAAAAAAAAACAGCACGATGACTCGGAAAAAAAATAGTATAAAGCTAAAAATTTTCAGAGAGTTAGGTTATATAGTCTTGAGATTCACAAAAAAAAAAAAAAAAAAAATGAAAAAACTTAGCGAGTCCTAAAATTTGGCATTATCCCTAATAGCGGATCAAATTTTAACAATGTATTCAAAAGAGTCTCGTTGGTAGCATCAAAATATGTGTCTTCATTACTAGCAAAATTATTTCTCACGTAAGCATCCTACAAATTCAATAGAAATACTATTTTAGCGCCTTTTGAGTCTTAGCTATTATGCTAATTTAAAAGTTGGTATTATGTCTGAAGTTTCGGAAAATTCATGGTAAATAACAAGTAACGGGTTACTTCAGTGAAAATTGCTCTACATCAAAAAAAAAGCTTTAAGTTTAAAAAATAAATCTTTATTACATTCCTTCGCAGATGCTAAATATTATATATATATATATATATATATTTTGTTGATTTTCTTTGTTGTTTTCTAAACTAAAAAACTTTACATAATTCTAAATAAAAATTTATGTTTAAACAAATGTACCTGCAGGGTCTCTTACGAATAAACAACAATATTTTTATTGAAAATAATCTTAATATAACTTCATGTATGAATAACTTTTCTGCAACATACTTGTTTGTCAGAAATTTTATTTGCAACATGATTTTTTTGTTTTTGAGGTTTACTTCCGTTTGTCAAAAAGGGGTAGAAATAGTGTATAAGTTATAATAAACTAATGGGAATATTATAACAATTTTTATGCACAACTGTGTCTTCCTATACATTTACTTCTTATGTTAGATCAATAAAGTTTCACCATATTCTTGCTAATCATAGGAGTTTCTGACACTATCTAGTCACCTTAGGTGAGTGGTAAAAATTTCTACAATCATTGTTTTAGCTTTTATTACCAAAGTTTTGAAACTCTATCAAAAGTAAAAAGTCATCATAAAGCTGTTGAAAATTACATGTACCACAATATTCTCCTAAAAGGTTTTTTCATCTCAATAAACACCTCTAAACCAGCATCTCCAATATCTGTCACACATTAATCTGATATCTCAAACAGATTGAATAGCTGTTCATTTCAGAATCACTTTGATTAAACTTATCTTATCTTTCTTTGACGTGGAGAAGTGTTGTGTCATCCAGACCAAACATGCATAAACAACATATCCTCTTTTAACGTGATATTTTGTACTGCTTTTTTGTGCTCCAGAATTTTTTTTTTGTCTCTCTTGAAGAAAACATCTCAAGAAGTTGATTATTTTTTTAATAAAGTTAAACATTACCTACAGCTGTACCATAAGTTACGATAATCGTATTGGATTCTTTAGATAATTGTATTGCTCTAGACACTATTTTTGTGTCTGCGTCACCTCCACATATATGAACCTTTTGCCCATTTCTTGAGAGAAAATCAGCCAATGTTGAAATTAACTGGTTATAACTCGTTACAGGCATGAAATAGAAAATTCTCTTTTGTTTTACTACAACATTTTAGATTTCAACTAACTTGAGATTTCTTTTGACTTTGTTGATATTGGTTCATTAAAGCCATCCAATATAAATGCGTGCCTGTAATTAATTTGAATATAACTTAAATATGCCCCAGCAATTTCTTTGATTGCTATATCTCTTTGCTATTAAAAAGATATTTTTTAGAAATTTCTTGTCTGGTTTTCCTATGAGTTCGTCCTTAAACAGTTATGGCGGTTGATTAGTGAGTTCAAAGTCAAATATTCCTCTAAATCTTCTTCCCTTTCTGGTATTCCTAAAAGTTTTGCGAAAAAAGGCGTTGAATTTACACAAATTGGGTCTTTCACTCCATTATTATTGTTTTTCAGGAACATAGCGCAGCAAATCGGTCCTTCCTCTTGAACTTTTCTTCAGAAAAACATTTAACTACTCAATTTAATTCACTCTCCTTCAATTCGGCTTCTTCACAATTTACCCGGTTTTTATCATGTACTGATACAATCATTGTATCTTCCATACAGACTAGATTTCTTTTCTCCAACCATTTTTAAAATTTCTCCTAGTAACTTTAATCACGCTCACATCATTTTTTCCCAATTTGGATGTTCTGCTCCCTCAATCCAGTATCATACTTTCATGAACAGCGACACTGTGTCCGATACTCTATCATCAGAAATTCCTCAAAATTTCTCCAAAAATCTCTTCCCGTTATCGGACCACCAGAACATTTCATTGAGCGCATGAGAGTTTGCTCAATTGCTAGGTAAAAACACACATCGCTAACGCCTCTTTTGCACAGCAACCTTCCGTGGTTCAATTCAAATTATTTTGCCACCAATTTATCATGTTTCTAAAGATGTAATTGGGTGAAATTTGTTAATCAATAATCTCAAAATCGCATTACCAGAGCGCATAATTCAAATTCAGAATACCATGTTTTTTATCAAATGCTTTTTTACTACAATGATGACACAGTTTTGTATCTTAAATAAAAATATAATTCGAAACCCCATTTATAAATATTAAAACTAAAAAACAAAATTTGTTTACGCCTTATTGTTTAAACGTAGGGGGCACGATAAAAAAAACCCACCTAATAACTGTTAAAACACTTTACATAGCCGTAATCTCTTAAAACTAATTTTATTGTATACAGCCTATGCTGAACTGTTACTCAGCATGAAATTTTTTTTCCAACAATATATATAATATTAATCTGAAAAACCGAAATTTTTACTTAAACCCAAATCTTCCAATATGGAATTCACCCAATTTTTGGCATTGCCTGAGCCCAATCAGTGGATTTTTTGTTTTTGAATCTCAGCACTGTGACCTACCTCTGTTCAATATTTTAGCTCTATATTAATTTTCTCAGGTAGTCTCGTTATTCTATCCTACAAATGGAGGAAGGCCACAGGTAGCGGTCTTTTTTTTTAAACTACCTACTTAAAAAAATAAGTTCAAACTTTTTAAAAAGTAATTCTAAAAATCAGTAAGCAGCCCAAATAGTTTTATGCTATGGTTTGTGATTTTAGGACCCTTAGATCTTTTAAACTAAGTTTTGACTTTTCCAATGACTTTATCTCTGCCACTCGCGTCAACCCTAACTAAATTTTAACTATTTTATAGGGAAAATTATTCTAATTTCGATTATCATTGCCGTTAAAAAGTTGCGGTACGGGCGGAAAAAAAAACATTCTGAAAGAGAGGCAGGAAAGGAATTTGCTGTACCAGAACCTGATGTTAAAAACTTTTTCTCTGCTTTAGTTTTCAGAATTCCCGATTTGTTGTTATGGTTACAAATTGAAAGACTTACACTTTTAAAAAGCTTAGTGGATTTATGCTATTGTCATCCACGTCTCCAAGAATTAACTTGAGAACTAATAATTATTGATAATCTTTATCATATCAAAATATACCCATAAAAAAATATAAATATAATTTACATAAAAAAATTTTAACAATTACCGTGGTATCCGGCTACTTAGAAAAGTATATTAGAAACTCAAACTGACCCAGCCAAAAAAATCATAGGTAGGATTGATAACTAAAAATCATTTTGTACTTTTTATTCATACAAAAAATATTTTATACAATGAGCGGAACAAAATTCCCACAAAAATTGTAAATTTCTCAGAATCGCTTGCCAAACTTTGTATTTGACGCTTTCGTTCATGGGAGAAGTATTGATGTCAGAATCTGAAAACCCTTGTCCTCAAGCTCGCATAATACAAAAAGAAATAACATTTACATGAAATGCTGGATCGTGTGATCTTAATGCTGTAAAAAATTTTTGGTTTTATGAGCAAATTTTTCTGGAGCAAAGAATAACAAGTAAAAATGCAAGTCCCTTTTTTTTTTTTCTAAAAACTTTAACGATACCAGTGTTCCGATATGCTGGACAAGCTAACATATTAATTACATTCGACAAAAATTCCATATCTACAATTCTGTTTTCAGTTATTTGAATATTCGAAGGATTATATGTTGGATTGGCGTAAATTTTCATTGCTATATCGCTTTATTTTCTTTTAACATGTGACTGTTTTTATTTACGTTTTCAATATTACTTCCTGTATTTACATCAAATAAATTAGTAGTAGCGGGAGTATTTACTACGTTACTTACAATTTCTTTCTTTTTGCAAAAGCATTTTTGCATACGTCCTATTTTAGTTAAAGATATGCGACTTTGAAAAGAGCTTTTACATGGTAGTTTACAGAATTTTTAAATGTCTTGATTATTTAAACACTTACTTAATAGACCCATTTGAACTTAGTTTTGACTCTTCAAACTTCCAATTAAGGAGAAAATTAGAAACAAACTTTACTAAGGTCGTTGCTAAGCAACTTTGTTGCAATAGTATTTTTAGAAATAAAACAACTGGGTTATATAACGATTTTTTTTTTTTTAAATAACTAAAAACTACAAATTTTAAAATTTATGCGTGGGAACAACTAATATAAACCAATATTTTGGAAAATTAATGAAAAATATTCAAATCTCTTTTTTTTTTTCTTTTTTTCATTTTCCTCTAAAATTTCTCTTTGTCTATCTGAACGTTTCAGAAAGTTTCAATTTCAAACAATTCTGATTTTATTTGATAGGTCTTGTACTTTGAAGTCATAAAACAAATTCTTCTGACGTAGATACTGATGTTTTGAGCCGAACCCTTTTCTTCATAAGCACTTTTAAGAGGTTTAACGATTACTTCTAAACTGTAACTACATAAATGATTTCAGGTACCATTAGAGTTGTAGTTTAATTTCTGTTCTTTTAGATTACAATCACTAGAACTTTTTGAAAAAGGGAAATAGTTTTATATCTACAAAATCGTTGTTAGTTATATATGTGGTATCACCCTAGTTAAAGCAATGAGGCAATCGGGATTTCAAATTTGTATAAAACATTTTACTGGCAAACAAATGATAAAATTTCTTTAGAAGTTCAATTCTTGTTTGCTTACAGCCGTCTTCTCCCTTAAATGACACTCAAAAATTAATTTCGAGTAAAGTAGAATATCTAGAAGTTTAGTTGATAGTACAGACCACCATTTGATAACAGTTAAAATAAGTAAGACTTGTAGGTAATTCAGTTGGCAGTTTGTTTCAGTCTGAATTGAATGACATTTTCTATTGAGACACCTAAACGCAAATTATTGTTAGCCCTTTATTCAAAATATTTCTTAATTGTACTATGTTTGTGGCGACTGAAAATATTTTTTTACCATCCGACACATTTTTGAGTTAACTTTAAGAATTTAAAAGCTAAAAAAAAAAAATGATTCTAAATCTTCATAACTTATTTCTAACAATGAAGACATTTTTTAAAGTATTTTTCTTATTTTACTTTTAAATCACTTAATTATAATAAGGCACTTGCAAGATGTTCGATAACACCAGTATAACAAATCGAGCATTTTTGTTATGAAGAGAATTTATTTTCAGATAAGATATCACTGGATGCTTCAAATACTTCCATCTATCAAAATTAAAGATATTTTTTCTTAGCTAATAATGGAGAAAATGCCTTTATTTGTGATAGTCATCTATCCAATCAGTTAATTAAATCTATGATATTATCTGCAAACGTGAAAATTCTTCTCTCAGTTAAATGAATTCCATTTTTCAATAGCTGGTCTTTCAGGATGTTCGAGTAAATGAGATAATGAAAACCGTTTTAACACAAAATTCTTGATGCAAACGATTTCTGTTTGTACTCCGAGAATAAAATTAATTTTCTGCTCGAGTATTTTTTGGCATAACGGTGATTTTAGCGCAAATATTTTGACAAAATTTCAAGCCAGTACCCCATAATCCATTACCAAATTCTTGATTTGATAGCTTTGAACTATGTTGAGTTGGCGAAATGTCATTTGCGCTACAGTAGATGGCTGAAATATCACCTTCATCAGTAACGTTCAACATAATACTTTTGAGATATATTAGTTACATCTCCTCAAAAACTTTGGTTTTTTCCATTCTAAGTTTTAAATTATTAAAAAAATATATTTTCAATGAATTATTTCTGTTTTGCACTATATGGGTGTAAAATTTAAGGTAGTTAATCTTGTCTAGTATACGCCATAATAATTTGAGAATTTAAACGCTTTGCTGCAAATTTTCATCTAAATTCATCTTTTGTTTGATACTAAAGCTATAAAGTTCAACTTAATTTTTGGAATTATTCTCTAGAACCATCATAGATATTTCGCAACAATTTAAAAGAAATGTTAGCAAAATTTTTAAATTTCATCTTCATGATAATTGTCAAAATTTGATTTTAAACTAAGAATTATGTTGTGAAAAAATGTCATTAGTTGTGTATAAGGCAGATCTTTAAGAAATAATGATAGGAAATACTTACTTTGCCATACAAAGAACTTACCGTGAAAAATATATTTAAAAAAAATAAACCAAATGAAGAAGAATGGTTGTATATTATTAAAGAGATAGTTTGCAAAAAAAATAGACATGTCAATCTTTACAGACAGTACAAATAAACCATATAAACACGTCATCGAACAATCAAAAGAGAAACTAAAATATAAATCCGATGTTTGAAGCAATGAGAAAAACACCAGGAACCATAAAGCAACTCGAGCACGATATATGAAGGAGGTAACACTTAATTTATGTAATAATGAATCCACTAACCATAATATCGAACAGCATATAAATAAAATATTTTAGCGGTAAACTTTTAAAAATGTAGTGTAGGCAACAAGACATTTATTAATTTCATCCTATCATTATTCATAATATATGAGGAATAAGAAGTTCTATTAAGATCATAACAGTTTTACTTACACTATGCTCACTACAGAAGTTATATCGAAGTTAATTTTATCGTATACTCCATTAACACTCTTAAGATTTACCCAATCAATTTTGGATTATGCTAAACGTGTTTATTTTTTTCATGACTTTGAAATAAGAACTTTTTCAAACGAAAGTAAATTTTAAGATGAATCCAAAAAAAGTTCAATTACACAACCTTTCGGTTGATATTTTATTCTTTTTTGAATGTTGGAAATACCTAGATATCTCTACGGTGGTTTGAACTCCCGTAAATAAAGTTATAACTTTAGATAAGGTATCTAGTAAACATTTTTGCAAAACCGAAAACTCAACATTTTGAAATCATGTCACACAAATTCAAGATATTGCAATATAAAGCTTTACCTTATCAAGTTGGTCCTTATAATTACGCTAGTTCCGCTGTAAACTACACCCGTGACACATTATGTCAGTTTTATTTGCTTTATTCTTAGTCTTAGTAAATAGCAAGCCTTGCTGACTTGTGGCTGGAGTAAAAAACTGGAGGCCAGTTAATTATATTATCATGAGAATATAATGTTGCTCTGTTTTGGTTATGAAACTTCACAAAAAACTATAGCTAAATATTTTCTGGCTAGAAAACTTCAAAATTTCAAACCAACACCAATGAAATTTTGTATGACATCACTCATTCCCAATCAATGAATTAACTCTCAATTTTTCTTTTGATTAGCTATATGAAATAAATATTTCATAAATTATTTACTAAATAAAAGTTTATAAAATAAATGTAATTAAAATTGTCAAAGTCATGAGAAAAGCACGCAATTTAGTATAGTTTACATTTTTTCCAAAGCAATGGAGAGGTAGTAACCTCCCATATGCTGAGACTTCTTCTTAGGTCATCTCATCTTTTTTTAAGTTATATTTTCTGCTACAAAAATTTACAGAGTAAATAAAAACGTAAATGATTTTTTATAAAGATTTATCTAAAAATTGTTCTTATTTACTTAACTACATAATTTCAGTGAAAGCACGGAAACCTCGTAGAAGACCATTAGGATCTTATTATCGAGAACCGATAAACTGCCTGACTTTGCTTTTGAGACTATTGGATAAACACTGCTTTGTCGTTACCATTACATAAAAACTTTAAAAAAACGATTTAAAATCACAAGAAGAAAAAATGTCTGTAATCTCTTCTTAAAAAGAGAAAGTTTTTTTATTTCAGAAAGATTAGGGCTACTAAGAACAATTTTATTTCACAGATGAGGGCCACGAAATGATAAAGAAAATTCTTTGTAATTTGTATTAATCGATGTTTCTACTAATAAATGACATCTTAAAATATAATTGTTTGGTGGTTTTAATGTATATAATTTCAAAAAAATTTTTGGCGATAAGTTGTTTTTACATTTGAACATAAAAGTAAGAGTCTGAAAGACTCGTATACATTTAGAATGTTCATTTCATTAAACAGAGGTTTTGAGTGAGTGAAGCGGTTTTGATAATTGATCAAAC
>JAUZNK010002124.1:0-11641 GCA_035046665.1 Euphysa ruthae
AATTAATAGTCAAACATAATCGAATGCAGTCAATATTTATCCTTTTTTGGTATTCGATTGATTCTATCAGTCAAGTATTTATCGTTTGATTGATTCAACTATCCAAATACTCGATTGGATATACGTGTTAAATAAATAGCAAAAGGTAGGAATAACAGAAAGAAGCTCTTTCCAATAACGTGATTTTACCTAGGTGACCTTAAAGAACTCAAATATGAAACATTTTAGGATATCGCAACCATAAAATACCAAAATGGACAAGATGAAACCCAGTTTTAAACTGTGGAAAATCGTGTGATATTTCCATATTTTTTTGAAGTAATCATTTTTTTTTGTTGAATGTTACAACATTTGAGCAGCAATACCCACATATGGTAGAAATTTATTTTCCATGTTATCTCTGAGCAAAACTGATTGCATAATGAAACGCTAGCTCAATTTGGTGGGGTTGTTTGGTTGAGCGAATTTCATAGGCGCGAATAAGCGTTCTAAGTACTCCAAAGCTAGCCACGCGGGTCCTTCTGAAAATATCGTCCTAGCAAATTGTTGAATCCCCCAAATTTAAAAAATAGAAAAAACAAAAAAAGTGTAGCCTTCTTTTGCCCTAAATATATGGAAAGGAAAAACTTTTATATAAAATGTTAGATGATAGTGTTTCTAAAATAAAATTTTGTGGTGAGCAAGTTGGCTTGATTAGTAAACATTAAATTGAAACATGGTGCTGCTGTATGGGATTCGACTTTTGTTCTCATAAAGTCATTTTATGTGAAAAGCACCAGGCCTTCAACTTCATTATGAATTTATTTCGATATTAAGTTGGAAAAACTGCGCATTGAGACAAGAATACTTCCCCATTTATAATTTATTTATGTTGAAGCTCAATATTTTATCGCAAGTGCAGGAAACATTTTTGATTTATTTAACAGAGAAAATTTTGGGATATCAAGACCTTGTATTGATCAGCACACATCAAAAGGAGATAGTGAATTAAAAGTAGGTCATAAGAAAAGTATTTAATTATGTTCGCACAGCCTTCAAAATTTTAAACAAAAAATTTTTTTTTCTTAATTTCCAGAGTAAAATTTACTGCAGATTTTGATTTCACCACCAATTTTTCATTAAAACGATGAAAAATTACCCTAAAGCGGTTTTTATTTTTTAAGGTAGTCTAAAATAAATAGCCTAAAAACGTCATTAGTAAAAGTGATATTCTGTTAAAATAGTTCCCTTTCCACACGCTTCTCAATTCATGTTTGGCTTCTTGTTAAAGAGCTTACAACTACGTAATCATTACATCAAAATATAATAATAATGACGTAAAAATTCCCATGCAGAGACGTTTAGTCTCACTAGACAAAAATGATCTTATGAATTAGAAAAAAGGTAGTTTTAACTGAAAAATAGGTAGATTTAGCAAACAGAGACTTATTAAAACTTTGATAACAACATTATCAGAGTTTTAATGTCTATTGTCTTTAGAAAGGACCTAATATTTCAATTTTATCATAAATTATAATAAAAAATAAAAAACCATGGTAAAAAGGCGGTGAAGACAATCGAAAATTTTGATAAAGGCAAACCAAGGAAATGAAATTCCATGGAAAGAAAAAAAACTAATCATATGATGTACTGGTATATCATCACCTAGATTCTTAATAAAAATGAAGGAGATTTGTTGGAAGAAGAGAAGCTACCACCAGTACAACACACTGACTCCAATCACTTCTACTAATATCGCTGCTAATAACAATAATGACCTCCTCCTGTCTCGCATACAAAGTTATCATTATTAATCATCATTACGGTGTGATTTTCTGAACATAATATCAAGGAAACGTTTTTACCTCTGTTGAAATAGTTCACAGACTTAATAGATATAGACTATAATTCTGTAAAAAAACTTTTTTTCTTCTATTTTCAGAAATTTTAAAGATTTCAGTGATGTAATTTAGGTAGGGTCCACTGCAGAATTTAAATTCTTGTGAAGTAATACCATAATTTTGTGCACTTATCAAACGGATTTTAAGTGATTTTAAGTAAATCAAAAGGAAAAAAAGCCGTTTTCAGGAAAACGCAAAAAACAAAAAACTATAAAATAAATACGTTAAAATTCTCCACTACCATCTATTACACTACCATCTATTAAACCCTCTACTTCTTCGTTTTATTAGTAAAACCTTTTGTAATTGACCTTTATTCCTTATTTTACCATAATGGAACACCGTTTTTCCATTTGAAGACACCCTAACAATTTCGTACACTCAACAAATACATTTTTGAGGCGAAGATTCCAAATTAAATTGATTCAAGAACTCGTTTAAATTCTGTGTCTTACCATCAAGAAACTTTTCTGGAAGGCTGTCGGCACAGAACTCTTTTGAGCACTGGTACGTGTAAATCACAAATAGTTGCTGGTATAGTTACATTTTCTTTAAAATATGATTTTATAGTTCATTCGTCAGCCTGGTACCTGGTAAAACAGGAATCCTTCATACGCAGGCGATTTCTTGTTTCACTGTAAACTTTTTCGAAACATTGGAAGAGAGCAGCGGCGACCGATTTATTCATCGCATACACGTTATCAACATTTTCAACATTTTGACATACATATTGCTATGCCATAGCAATTTTGGGGTGTGTACATCACTTTTTCTTTGAGCCTTCTTGCTCCACCAAGCTTTTTTACCATCACTTAAAAGTCCTGTGTCGAAGTCGAGTACCGACCTGCTTACGTGACTGGTGCAATCTTCTTTTTTAAGAGAAACTTTGTCATCGTATGTTTTAGCAGTGGTTAGACAACAGTGTTTCAGGAACTCTGTCACCATAACTAATAAATGTGTTGTATTAAAAGAGTTTTTGTATTAAGCTCATAAACATTTAAAAAATGCTGCTTTCGATTCTATCGGCCCTGTATTTATATCAATGGGGTTTTTCCTCTTTTCATGTTTCATTCCACCATCTTGTTGAGTTGCTTTTTCACATGTTGGCAATGAATAAAGTGAGTGTTTTCGTTCACAAATTTTATTATTATATATAAAATTTAGTTCTTGGAAAAGTCCCAACTTAGCCGAGAAACACTCCAACGACACACCTTCTCCACACAAGTGTGGTGATGGCACTTTAAAATTATTCTTGCTTCTGAAAGCAAGGAAAATTTCATAATCGAATTAAAATCCTTAACATGAGTGTCACAATTTCCTTTTCATTGAATTGTAACTTTTTTCCAGAACCTTGAGGTTTTGGTTTCTCATTTTTCGGTGTTTCAGTAATTGATGCATCAGAAGAAATTTTAGTATATCTATTGCCTTTGAATCTTTTCTTTTGCTTGAATACACTCTACAAGAAGTCTGTTTTCACTTTGATCCTCCCATTTTAATGTAGTTTTAAAAAAGAAGTAAAAGCAGTATCTCAGGAAACTGCCAAATACTGCTGTTGAGCTTAAAAATTACAGTGACAGTTGTTGATACCGGTATTTCGTGCGAATAATGGTGTTGTTACCATTCTATCGATAATAGCAAAATTCTTACTTGCAAAGGTTAGGGTTAGGGTTAGGGTTAATACAACTGAAGGTTTACTTTTATTAAACAAAAGCACGCAATATGGTAAAATGGCAATAAAATACCAGGCGTCACTGGATGGAATCTAATACTGAAACAAATAATATTTTAAGTTCAAATATACAAATTCTCTTAATTACAATAATATTTTCGATTTGAATAGAATTCAATTCAAAAGAATTATAAACATATAAATAATTAATATAATAAATTACCTACAAATATTTCTCCTTTTTACAGTTTGTTTTTAATTAACTAGTTATTAACTTATAAAATCTGGAGTCACTCCTTTTTGGTCAGCTCCTGCAATATGAGTGACTCCCTCCGAATTAACCTATTGTCAGGTTTTAAACAGCTATCCTAATTTTTTATAATTTATTCCAAATTATTATGAAAAACTACATTGTATTTTTTATTTGATTAATTTTGGAAAATATATTTATCTTATCTTAAATATTTTGTTATTTTAAACTTTAAATGCGATTTTCTCAAAATAGTGTTTTGGAGTACGCAGGCAGAAATACCTTAAGAATGGATTGGTCAATTTTTTTGAAACACAGCAGCTGTTTATATTGCTAAGATATGTGTTTTAAGTAGAATGGGTTCTTTGTAAATATTTTAAATTTGAGTAATGAGAGTGCGAAAAGCATAAAATGAATTTTTAAAATAGATAGAATTGAGCGCGCCTAGGCAGAATCATACTAAAGACCTTTAACACAGGTTAACGGGAAATAGTTATATGTACATCAATATTCGTTTTTCTGCAATTAGGGCCGGTGCGAGTGAACTAAAACCTGTTTTTTGCTTAGCAATTAGCTACCATAGCAACCGACCACCATTTATTTCATCTCAATTTATATATTTTACGTGCTATCTTAAAATTCTGTAATAATTTTGAAATACTTTTTGGTTTGCGAGATAATTTCAAGGGGTGATAGCCCCTTAAAAAGTCATTTGCTTGAAATAACTTATATTAACAAATATCATATATGAGTCCAATATTTATTTCCCATATTTACATTCTGACCACAAGCCAGGTTATTTAAGCCAATGATTTGGTCAAAAACCTCTTAGCAACTATATAAATAATCCGTTGCTATGGTAAAAATTAGTTTTCAGACTCATTTTTAAAGAGCTGATTTTTAATCTTGAGACACTTAAGTTTGTTTCACGGGATTTTCAAACTCAGAATCGGATTTTAAGTTAAATAGGTATAAACAATAGTTTTTGAAAAAACAATTTTATAAAATTTTATTGCTGTACGGGGAATACAATGGTAAGTGTTTACGCTTGACAACCTTTTCCTATGCGACGTAGCCTGTAAAATATCCCGCTATTTAAATAAGTATTTATTCTGCCACAAACAAATATGCATAAGCTAAGAAAATTACAAAACAAGAAAAAACAAAAAAATAACAACAACAAGAAACATTCAGATTAAAATCAAATGATGGCAAAGCTAGGCACAAGAATTGTCTGTCACAAAAATATAGAATTCTGTAAAAAAAAAAATTTTTTTTTTACAGAAATAGTAATTTTTACAGATATAGGTCTGCGAACTATATCCAGAGAGGTAAAAAACGTTTCCTTGATCTTATGTTCAAAAAAATTATAGTTTATATCAAACGTTTATACCAACGCTTTTACATTTTTCCCTCTCTTTTCTTCGATGGCCAAAATGAATAGAGGCAATGATAACCAATGTATTCTGAGTTCAATTCAAATGAAAGTCTTTTTTTTATCTGTCTGTGGCTTGTTTGGATTCTGGACATAAGGGAATCGAAAATGGTAATACGAGCATACATGTCCAAATCTATTGCCAGTCACTTTATCTGTGTATGTAACATCAAACCGTAATGATGATAACTTTGTATGTGAGACAGGAGGAGGGGCATTATTATTAGCAGCGATAGTAGTAGAGGTGATTGGAGTCAGTGTGTTGTACTTGTGGCAGCTTCTTTTCTTCCAACAAATCTCCCTCATTGTTATTAGAAATCTAGGTGATGATATACCAGTAGTTCAATATATGGACGGTTAGCCTTTTTTTTCTTTCCATGGAATTTTATTTTCTTTGTTTTCCTTTGTCGATACTTTCGGTTGTCTTCACTGCCTTTTTACGACGGCTTTTTTATATTTTATTATAAGTTATGATAAAATTGATATATTAGGTCCTTTCTAGAGACAATAGACTTATTAAAACTTTTATAATGCTGTTATCAGAGTTTTAATAAGTCTCTTTTTGCTTAAACTACCTATTTCTAATTAAAATACCTTTTTTTCTAATTCAATAAGATCATTTTTATCAAGTGAGACTAAACGTCTCTGCATGGGAATTTTTATGATACTTTGATGTAATAAAAATAAAAACCGTTTTGGGGTAATTTTTCATAGTTTTAATAAAAAATTGGTGGTGAAATCAAAATCTGCAGTAAATTTTACTCTAGAAAAATTAAGAAAAAAAATTTTTTGTTTAAAATTTTGAAGGCTGTGCGAACATAATTGAATATTTTTCTTATGACCTACTTTTAATTCACTATCTCCTTTTGATGTGTGCTGACCAATAAAAAGGTCTTGATATCCCAAAATTTTCTCTGTTGAATAAATCAAAAATGTTTCCTGCACTTGCGATAAAATATTGATGTCTCAAAAAAAATAGATGGGGAAGTATTCTAGTCTCAGTGCGCAGGTTTTCCAACTTGATATCGAAATCAATTCATAATAAAGTTGAAGGCCTGGTGCTTTTCATATAAAAGCGCGTTTTGAGAACATAAGTCGAATCCCATAAAGCAGCAGCATGTTTTAATTTCATGTTTACTAAACAAGCCAACTGCTTAGTGCAAAAGTTTTTCAGGAACACTATCATCTAACTTTTTTTATAAAAGGTTTTCCGTTCTAAATTTTTAGGGCTAAAGTAGGCTACACTTTTTCTTTGTTTTTTTTTTACAAGAAACAGGGTGATAGGAAATTTAGTACTAGATGCTCTAAAATTTTTAAAATCTGTTAGTAGTAAGTTGGTAATTGTTAAGAAAATGTTAAACGAATATTATTGCACTAGCTGTATACCCGCCCAGGTTTGGAGGATTCGAATCAACAAACTGTCGACATAATATTTCCAGAAGAACCTACGTGGCTAGCTTTGGAGTACTTAGAATGCTTATTTGCGCTTACGAAATTCGTTCAACTAAACAACCCCACCAAATTGAGCTAGCGTTGCATTATGCAATCAGTTTTTCTCAGAGATAACATGGAAAATGAAGTTCTACCATATGTGGGTATGGTTGCTCAAATGTTGCAGCATTCAACAAAAAAAAAAAAAAAAAAAAAAATGATTACATTAAAAAGATATGGAAATATCACACGATTTTCCACAGTTTAAACCTGACTTTCATCTTGTCCATTTTGGTATTTGCTTCTTCTTTGGGTTCTTTAAGGTCACCTAAGTGAAATCATGTTATTGGAAAGAGCTTCTTTCTGTAATTCTTACCTTTTGCTATTTATTTAACATGGATATCCAATCAAGTATTTGGATAGTTGAATCAATCAAACGATTAGTACTTGACTGATAGAATCAATCGAATACCAAAAAAGGATAAATATTGACTGCATTCGATTATGTTTGACTATTAATTTTTTTCTTTCAAAAATAACTTTTATTGTGACCTTATCTTTCTCTGCCAATTTTTGTAATAAAGAATGACATCAAAACAAACTTGCTTTATATTATAAAGAGACATATTTTAACGTATGTACAGCTAGTTTATTTATAATCTAACAAGCTAATAAATATTCTGTTTAATAAAACGTTTATATTTTATAACAAAGACATGGCATTGTGGCGCAATTGTATTAATTTAATAATATAAACAATATTAACGACTAACGATTGGATAGTTTGTTTAAATACAGGTAAATACAGGTATGAGGGAGCGTGAACAAAGCTTTTATTATAGAGATTTTGTTTACTGTACATTTCCTATTGCTTCGAACATACATGTTTCTAGTGTGTATTTTGCTGTATATTTCCTATTGTTCAAATACATACAATTGTTTTTAATGTTTTTCTTTTATTCACCAAATTTTTAAAATAAGAAACTTTTAGGCGTAAAATGCTAAAAATAATGCTCCAGAAATAAGAAACGTTGATTTGTGAAAAAAAAAATTTATTTTGTAGTCTCCTCTTTTAAAGTGTGTATATTAATACTGAAAAAGCGTTGTTAGAGAACGACCAAAAATTCACCACCGACTTTTTGCAATGTTTTTATACGCCAAAAACTTTGCTGTCATTAAGAAAAGAATGGACATGCGCTATAGTCGAAATGCTTTTGAAGACAAACTTGACTTCTCTTATCACTAGATATTTTTAAGGCCGATGATTTTCTGCTTGGAAATAAAACCCTATCATTTTTAAAATTATTGTATTCAATACAAAATCCAACTCTTTACCTTACAGAGAGATCAGCAAGAAATATTTGACATAATCTTTATATTCTGGAACCATTTTTATTCAGGAACTATCTCCTTTTGCCACAATAGAAGAGAAATTTTTTTTGACAGTATTAAAAAAAAAACAAAGAATTAGGTGCAAAGAGAAAAAATTTTAGACTGAAAGAAGGAATTCAATATACTAATAAATATCAAGCATACTGAACAACCAACAACTGTTGTCGCTAAGCCGCTAATATGAAAATATACTTATCTTCAGTAAAAACAAACACAATTGAGTTAAATGACTCTAAATGACCTTGAGTTAAGCCCCTCTAAATATATTCAAAAATTGAGTTTTGTGCTTTTAGATACTTTCAAGCACGTAAAATAAGAAAAACATCATTTTAAATGTTAATTTTGAGTATAGGTGCTTCCAATTCCACTTTTAAATTCTCACCCATAGCAAGGCACTTAGGGTCAACTAATATATAAATATGTGCCGCTGAATATACTCAGCCTTTTACTTTTGTTAGTTACGAACTACTCAACGACAACCACAGCGAAATTAATATTTCTATGTCATCTGTATCTGCTCGTAAAATTGAAGATATTAAAATATCTACTTCAGGAAAATTTGATGCTACTTCCAGGTTGTCGCTCAATAACTAATAGTCATTCTAGCTGGTGTTTTTAGGTTGCTGTCATGTCAAGTGCGTGGAAATTCTACCTTAACATTGGGCGAACGGCATAATAAAAACAAGGATTATCAACAATTTTGTTTTTAAAATGCCCCTACTGTAGCTACATCAGTTTCACATATCTTAAACCATCATGTGGCAGAAGTTTTGATGTAAATAATAGAACAGTGTATACAAAGCGGTCTAAGGCTTATGGTTGATTGAGTGTGAATTAGTTTACCACAATGATGAATATATTGCCATCAATGACTGAAAATTTTTTTACAAAATTGGCTAAAAAAGTAGCATCCATTACAAATACTTTTGCAGAACAAACAATGCTTGATGCAGCAAATGAATTGAGAAGGGACATATTGCCTCTTGATTGAAATAGTTGAACTTACGACGGTACGTGGCAACGTTACGACTTTTCGTCGTTGAGATTTTGTTCATTTTTAACACCTTAACCTGAAATTAGTTTAAAAATATGGAAATAATAAACTTTTTCTTTATTTGCGTTTTTCTCAGAATGGCATTTTGAGCGCGTCGGCCAAGATTTCTCAATAACCGCTTGAATTTTTCGCTAAAATTTTGAGGGTGTGTTGAGTACATGGCTTGCAGCGAAATGAATGAAAAAAAAATTATTTAAAAAAATCCTTATGACTGAAAAAACTACAAAATAGTTATCCCCGAAATTTGACATTACGGTCTGCAATTTATCAATACCCGAAAAAATTCTGTTTCATCCGCTTCATAATTTAACTCTGTCTACAAATTAGAAGGTGGCAGCCCTTTTAAAAAACAAATCTTTTGTCTGAAACAAGGAAGTCTCATTTTTACTTGTACGGAATTAGTACGGGTATTTTAAAGAGATATATTAACACAAAACTCAACCATATTCACATTTTCATTTTTCAAATTATAATTTCTTAGTAGTTCCACGAGTTTTTTTGAGATTATTTTGTTTAACTTTTCTTTTCAAGTGTTCAGTTGTTTTAGGGATAAGTTTTACCAACAGAAAATTATAATTATAAACAGCCTAAAGGGCTATCTGCAAATTGTGATATCGTTTGAAAATTGATCGATTGACGCAAACACAGTAATCTTTTTAGTAATACCGTTAAACACGCGCCCTCATACCTGTATTTAAGCAAACTAAGCCAATTGGCTTTCTTTGTCTCCATTTGTTATTTAGTTATAAAGTAGAGATTTCTCGTCAAACCAAAGGTTTTTTATTACAAATATACGTTTTAGATTGGTTGTTTTTACGCACATAGTTTGGTTTTTGCCGTTAAAGTCAATTCTTTGGTTAAAAGGTATATTTTTTCTATGTGTTGAAGAAGGGAAAGTTTTGTTATTTACCCAGCAGATTCTGTTCATGCCATAGATTTTCCTCTTCCAAATGATCCCTCATGCTGCTCCTCATCTTCTATCTCCTATTCAAAGATCACGTTCTCTATGTCATATCCAAAAAAAGAAGAGAATTAAGGTAGTCTGGTAATAAAAATCGAAATTTTTTAAACACATGTTATAGACCGTTTATTTATCGTAGGAACCGAATATCAAGTTAGTTTGACCAAAAAAATTACTTATTTATAATCTTGGACAAAGCATTTGGAACATCGTGAATTTTATAATAATTTTATTTTTGTTTTGGATATATTTTTGGGTCATTCCATACACAATTCTTCACTGTTAGTGTATCCCTTGTTTAAATCAAGTTCCATTGTTAATAGCTTAGTAGTTACTTCATTTTGTTTCAATTGAAGTTTTAAAGAAGTGAATGGAATGACTCATATAGATTGTCTCAGCACCCACACAAAATATTTTATCTGGTTTAATAGCTAGTGTAATGTAACGTGTGAAAACAGACGTGCCAATAAAAAATATATCATTAACTCTTGATAAAAAGCATCAAACAATTGCTTTAAGAACCATTTTTGGAGCGAACTTTAGCAACACTTGGGAATTTGCTAATTATCAAATCCACACAAATCTTAGATATAGCATTTGGAACAGCGTAAATTTTATATTACCTTCTATGTTTTGCACATCTCTTCCCCTGTAAAACAATTTTGCATCTAATGAAATTACTTGGCACTATGTTGAAAAATCTTGGTTATGGGGGAGATGGAGGAAATTTAAAATTTTGTCTAAACTCCAAATTTGTATTTTCCGTGATAGTCCAGGTTAAAAATGGGGTAGGTACTGACAAAAAAGAGGTAACTCTTTTTGTATTCTTCTGAAAGGTACATGTCTTTAGATTCTAAAAAAGTAAGGTAAACAGTTTAGACACGTTGCAATCGAGTATCAGGCCCTTTTTTCCAGGTATTCTATAAAAAATACCTAATATTTGAGCACAGCAAGTAAAAGCATATAGAAGCCGTTTTTTTTGTTAGAAACATTTGGAAGTTAGATATTAACATTCACAAAGATAAAAACTTATGTAATTAAGTAATTATATAAAAAATGACAATGGTTCATTAAAATTTCCATAATGGCGGATTTTGGTCATTTTGTAATCTTTTTTTGAGTGTTTTTCCTCAAACTTCATCTTATTTAACCTTAACTTTGGTAATATATGCAAAATTAAAGTAATCCTTCATTTCAAAATGAATTTTCATGATAAGAAGAACCATTTTACACATAGATTTTAAACTTTTTTTATAAAAGCTTCGTATCCCAAATTTTTACGAGGTGCTACAAAAAACATATTGATTGAAACAGAACAAACATTTCTTTAAATGCCGCTAGCTCCATTAGAAACATCCCAAAGTTACATATTATCACTTGTAAAGATAAAAACCAATATAATAAATGCAACCAAAAATTAAAAACTAAAGATATAAACAATAGGTTATGTATTGTACATTACTACGGTAAAGAAACTTACAGTAATATAAAATGTCAATGATTTAAACATAAGTTATTTTTCATGACTTTTTTGGGCTAGGTTCTAGTTTACCCGGTGTGTGTATATAT
>JAUZNK010002125.1:0-11641 GCA_035046665.1 Euphysa ruthae
CTCTTGTTGTTTAAGACTTTTGCACTCTTGTTGTTTAAGACTTTTGCACTCTTGTTGTTTAAGACTTTTGCACTCTTGTTGTTTAAGTTTTTTGCACTCTTGTTGTTTGAGATTTTTGCACTCTTGTTGTTTGAGATTTTTGCACTCTTGTTGTTTCAGATTTTTGCACTCTTTGTGTTTCAGATTTTTGCACTCTTGTTGTTTAAGGTTTTTGATATTTAGAAATAATGGGAAATATTAATTAGATATTTCGCAACGTTTGTTAGATTTTTCTTAAAATCGTTTTTACAATTAAACAATAAGAGAAGAGTTTGGCTTTTAATACAATCAAAGAGTATTTTTGGTGTCAGTTACTTTATCTTTGAAGAAAATGACGCGGATAGTAATTTTTGAGGAATAAATAGAGAGTTCAATTTAATTTTGTGTGCTTTCCCAAAATACTTTTTACGTAATTTGATTAAAAATCAACAAACAAAAAATAAATTTGTTTCAAGAGATTTTGTAAATGACACATCTTGATTTATATAGGATTATCATGCTTTGAATACAAAGGTTGAAAGCAATCAGGACGATATTAGTAAATTAGTTTACTGGTGGGAATATTTGCAACATAAATTTAGATATGATTTTAACATTTTTAAACTTTTTTAAGTACAGAAACTTTGTATAATACATTGCTTCGTTTGAACTTTAATTTAAAGTAAAATATCTAAGATCCCAATTCTCTTTACGGTAGTAAGGGATTAAAGTAAAAAAAAAAAACTTTAAAAGCAAAAATATACAACTTCTTGAGTTGATTTCAGAATTTTGTCCCTAAGTTGTGTGTAAATTTCGTTAACCATTGTAAGTCGATTCAAAGTATTTTAAAATCAACAGAATATATCACAAACAACTTATAATTTATGTGTGTGATTAGGTATGCGGACATTATCCATACGGACAAAAACCCCCCACGCCGGACAATATCCCCATGGACATTCACTCCTGGGCAATACCCCACGAAAATTTATGCCTCAAGCCAATAATTAACGGCCATCGAATTATCATTGTTGCTTTTCACACACATACACTAAACCTAGCTCGCTGTACCGTCCTTAAACATGAGATGAAAGAAAGATCTTGCTCAAACAACACAACAACCTGCACAACAACTTCTAGCCAACACAATTGCCGTAATTCAGGATGCAGTAGCTGCTGAACTACCCAATTTGAATACAATCCGTAGAAATATTCTGCAGGAAAGGCAGATTGAGAACAATTCCTTGCCTATTCCGTTAACTCGCAACAATATACCGAATCTGTTATCACCAAACTATTTGATTGCAAACGATGGGCAACCATTTTTGTCTTAGAACAGTGGTGATGCTGGCAGAATCTTATTATTTATAACTCCCGAAAAGCTGACTTTGCTAGAAAAATCTCACAATCACAATCTGTAATTTTGTGTGGATTTGCTTTGCTTTCTAATAAAACACAACCAACATATGTTCGTCTATTTCAAGAACTACGCACTATCAACCCAAATTTGAATCCCTTGTCCGTTTTGATTAGTTTTGAAATTGCTCAAGAGGTTTTTTTCGTGGTGTAGCAGTGAAAAGTTGCTACTTTTATTTGATCCAAAAAATCTGCAATTAAATTAAAAACAATGGTTTGCAGATGTGATACCAACAAGACCTTGCTCTTACATTAGAGGTACGGACAATTGTTGCTTTGTTGTTTGTACCTGGAAAGGATATTAATCGATATTTTAACACATCTACAAATCGATCAAAGTTTCTAAATTATGGTGGACTACTTCTAGAATAATTATATTGGAGCACTGTGAAGAGGAAATTTCCGTCAACCGTGGTTTCCGTATGTCTTCTGGGGTGTTCGCGACAGAGTAAAAATGACTTACCACTTACAAATAATGCAGCTGAAGGGTGGTATAACTTTTTTTTACCACAAATATAAGTGGCCATCATGTAAATTTTTGGAATTTCCTGACGCTGATCAAGAAGGATCAGAAGGTCGTGCGCCTGTAAATTCACACAGAGTTTATGCTGCGGTAAACGTAAGAATTGGTAACGTTGTGGCCGACTATGCGATTAGACAACCTATGGACTGTTTACGTGGAATCGCGATGAACATCACTGTATGAGAATGGGAAAATTCATGAACCTAGATCTTATAACACATCTTATACACTGTTTTGTTTAATGTTTTGTTTTAAATATAAACTCAGTGTTCATTATGCCATTAACATTATTAATTTATTGTCCGGGAGGATAAACGGCGGGGGTTATAGGCTTGGGGAGGTAAATTTTCCGTGGGTGAATGTCCAGGTGGATTCTAATGTCCTAGAACCGTATGAAACAGATTTACTAATTTTTATTAAACAGATTTGCGAATTAAACAACAAAATCTCCTTAAAATTAACTTTTTCGTGTGTGAAGTCAAATATTTGATTTTCCGATTTTCCACACTTCAATAATTGAATCTAGTAATGCGAATGGCATTCTAATTTTTTTTTTTTTCGGCTGAAAAAGAGAACCTAGATAAGTTTAGTGATAGTTTTACTTGAACCATAATCCGAATTTTTTAAGAGCAATATTCATTATCGTAAAGGAATCATATATTTTGATTAAAAATATATGTGAATAAGTTAGTATCACCTGCAAATATAATAAAGTTAGTATCACCTACAAATGTAATAAAATTAATATGGTCTGCAAATGTAATAAAGTTAGTATCATCTACAAATATAATAAAGTTAGTATCATATGCAAATATAATAAAGTTAGTATCATCTGCAAATATAATTAAGTTAGTATCATCTGAAAATATAATAAAGTTGGAATTTTTGGTTGTGGTATGTAAATTTTTGTATATAAGAAATAGAAGTAGATCCAGTTTTAAGCCCCGAGGTGCGCTGCAAGTTATCTCTAAGAAATCCATAAATTTTCCGTTTTTATAAGAAACACATTGTTGTCTTTTCATGAAGTAACTTCGAAACCAATTTCAATGTACACCACATATACCGTAGTTTTTTAGTTAGGAAAATAGATTGATTAGCAGTCTCGTTCTTTTTTTCTTACGGTAGGTCTCGCTAAATTTTTTAAAACATTTTAGGCCTAACAGTGTTATCTTTATATCTATCAAAAAAATTTTTAACAATCTCATAAAAATAAAGTTATATTGGAGTTAGCAGAAAAAGTTATTAACGGGGTTTCAGAAAAGTCGGGACTGAGAAAAATTATGCTTGGGCTCTCAGAAATTTTCTGAATAATTCTAGAATATATTTCTTAACAAAGTGAATTTGTTTGTTTGTTGTGTTATTTTCATGTGGTATTTACTCATGGCCCTGTTATATCAGAGTTATATATCTTATTAAGATAATTTCGTAGGTCAGTGTTGTTATGGAAACGTATATTATAAACACAGCGGCGTCTGTCTGTCTAGTATTTCCTCATGAATGTGTGGAATGTTCACAATTTCATTCTAACTGTACAGCAATGAGAGAAATTCTCAGAATTAATTCCTGTTCTTTGAAAACAACCAATAATTAGCTTCATGTTTTGATATGTGTTTCTGAATTCTTTCAGCCATGTTGTCGTAAATAGTCTTAATCCAATTAAACTCCTGTCTGGCATAGCTTTCATTAAAATAGCATAAAAACTTATCTTATTTTCTAAATTTGGAGAAGCCTAAATATAATCATTGATATTTTAAGCTCAGTTGTATAAATTAATACGAATAATAAAAATAATGCTATTTTAAAAAAGCCACCAATGGGGAACGCAATACTAGACCGAAAAAATAAATGAGAAACATTTGGTATTTTTGTCGAGATTCTCACAGTGATTAAATCATTTTATAAGAGGATTTCCTAGAAATCATAAAACAAATCTCATGATGAAGGTATAATTTTTAGTTAAAATGTTTGTATATTAATTATCAGGAAAAAAAAAAAGAAAAAAGAACTCATGTATACATGTGCACATTATTTCTCATTTGTAGTTTTACTAGGTACTTTTAAAGATTTCGATATTTAATTGGAAATGCCTAACTTCCTTAAATATTTTGGTTACTCGATAAGCGTGTAAGCACCTACCGTTTTGATTACCGACTTATTTTTTAGTTCATTTTTCATCGTATGAATATTTACTCAATTTTTTTCTTGTAAAGTATGTGATTGATTTCATCTTTAAAAAACTCATGAGTGATTTCATTCATTAAAACTGATACTGGTACTGTTCTAATTACTATATTAGAAGACGGTAATGTTTCTGTTTCACCAGTTTTTTTATGCATGTCTCTGGCCTGCCTACTTAAACGGAGTCCTTTAAATTGTGTTTCACTTCAAAATAGATTTGATACACAGATATTTCATATCACTTTAAATATTTAAATTTTTTACCGGCAGCTAAAGTCAACTTCGAGAAAATTAATAATTGATTAATTTATAACTTTATATTTAAAACCGCTGATATGGACACTTTCAGATTAGTAGTAAAGTTTCACTAGAAACCATAAATCAATCATGAATTTTTTTTCCAAGAGCAAATAAAACCACTTTAATAGAAACCAAGTACACAGATTAACAGTTTTATTACTAAAGAGTAATTCCTAAGCATTTTTCAAGGTTCGATGGAAATTCGATGAAATTCGATGGAAATACTTTACTTGTCGATTTTTGGTTTTGGTTTGATAGAATTCATTCTGTCCCTTAAAACAGGTAGACTCTGATGCATGCACGATGTCTGTTATCACTTTCATCTTTGGTGAATAAAATTGCCTAAATTGGGATAATAAATCGCAAAAGCGTTTCTTATAAATTGGAATAATAAATTACATAAGCGTTTCTTATAAATTAAGCAAATAGCGAAAACATTTTGTTCTATGGTTTACATATGGAATCATTTATATTAAAAAAGTAACAACATATTTCTTACGTATAGTATTTTTAACGTGAGGCCAACAAGCAGTTTTCGAACTAATTTTTTACAAAAGCGCCTACAGGTTTGGTTCTGGTGCACTTCGAGCTCCCATTTGAGCTTACGGTAAAAAACATCATTGGTTCCGATGTGGGTTCTAATTCACAACTCTATGATCAGAAGACCAATGCCTTATCCGATCGACCAAACAACTATTTTGAAATAGTACTTTGTATTTTATCAGTTTGTACCATAAAGAAATTAGAACCAGGCCAGCGTAAAAAGGCGTTTCTTGGGACATGTACCCATCAATTTTCTAAAATTGAGTGTTACAGGTTTTTTTTTTTTTTTTTTTTTTAAGTGATCACAGATGACATCATTCATCACTCCTTATTTATGAGCTTTAGCCAGATTTTGTATTGTTTCAACTTCTCAAAATTGAATTTAAAAAAAAGAAGAAAACGATGACAATAAATTTTAACAATTCAATGAACTATTTTTACGGGAATTTTTTAAACAACTGTTAAGCAATTGCTGCAATATCGCCGATATCGCCGACATCGCGGATTCAAGCAATGAAGCTTATATAATATTATATATTAGCTTTTAGCTTTATTGATTATTGATTCGACACGTTGATTGTCGATGACATTCTTCCTGCCCCATCAAAAAACGTTTTTTTATTTTCTTAGCTCATTGTTTACAGATATTGTCGTCTCACTGGCGTCTAACCACGTGATGGCAACAGTTTATTCAAATGAAATAATCACGTGACAATAACATTCTGATATTTATATAAAATATTCTGCAAAGCTTTGTCACTTTCATAATTTGTGCTGTTATATACTCTACTATATCTACTATACAAACAAAATAGCTTTGTAAAACCGCGCTTTATCAAGTTATAGCTGATATGTATAGAATGAAACAATGTCTCTTTAAAATAGAAAAGTGGATTATTTTTTAAATGATGTCAACATACTCTGCTTGGATATTTCTTTAGTAAAAATCAACTGAAAATATTAACTCAAATAATTTTTTTTTCACTATTCTGTCTGCAAATTTGTAAAACATGGTGTTGAACAAGGCTAAGAAATAGACTTTTATGTTCTCCATAAGACATAAATTTTGCTAACCTATTAAAAAATACTTTTTTGATGTATCATCAAACCTTTAATTTCTATTTCTGATGATATGTTCTGTATTCAGGGATGCTTCCATGATGGTAATGCGACGTCGTATTATGGGATTATCAGCAGAAGAGATTAAAAACATCGCTAAAGAAGAGTTGGATTTACCAGTCACTCAGGCAGATTTTATGGAGGCGCTTCAAAAGACCTCAAAATCTGTTTCAGAATCCGATATTAAGAAGTACGTTGAATGGATGGATGAATTTGGCTCCGTATAGATTAAATTAATAATTGTAAATAAATGAATTTTTATCTCAATCTGTTTAACTTATTTCTCCGTTATGCAGGTTTATTTTGCCAAGTTGAACTATGTGTCCAATATGTCTTTCTTAATAACATGTCCATTATGTCTTGCTGAACCAGGTGTCCATTATGTCTTGCTGAACCAAGTGTCCATTACGTCTTGCTAGATGCTTATTTTGAGTTAGAATTTTTATATTTTTAAACAATTTAGCCCATACTCCCGTGTCGAATTTATCCAAAGGATTATTTTCATATTTAGGAAAACTCTGGCCAAAGTTCAAATGACATCATATCCGAAAATAGTGAATTTTGCAAACAAAATTAAAATCAGAATTTTTACCTAAATCTTTATTCTCCCTAGAGAAAAGAGAACTTCTAAAGTAGTATATCAGCAAATAACATCCACTCGATATCACGATTATATCGGGAAAAAAAACATTTTTGATCATCGAAGGACAGTGACATGACTCATAACTAAATCGATTAAGAGAACCATTGAGAGAATTTTAAAGGCTAGAATATATATTTCCTATAGGTTTCCAGGCCTGCTAATTTCCAATATCAATACTAGGTTGTCTAAAAATCAAATAATACTTACCTATGAATTGCTGACGTCATAACTAGTGAGGGAATTTTTCACCCAAATTCTGCGAAATGTATTCTCTCAAGTACTAAATAATGGATGGTTGGGAGAATTAGGTGGTTGAGTAACAAGAGTGGGAGATTTTCCAAAGTTATCAAGTGCGTAAAGAAGTTAAAATAAAAAATAACGATGATTTAAACATAGGTTTAATTATAATCATTTGAATAATAGATATTTTTTTTTTTGAAAAATGAATAAGTGGGAGAGAGTAGAAAAGCTCCGGATAATTTTCGGAAAGATTATAAGAGGCTATACGAGACTTTGTTTCATGAACTTGGCCGGGTAAATTTTCTTGGAAAGCTACTTTTTAAAGGTTTGTGCTTATAGTACTGTCTGGCATAGAGAATTGCTTTAATATTCTTATTAAGCTCTACTTTACAGGTATTCTGTTTACATGATTAACCACACAGGTGAAATTTATTTCAGAATAGTTTGTATTCTAAAAACGAGGTGAAAGAGTAGGTTGTAACCCTTCTCACTTCAATATTCGATTAAACGATAAAAAAAACGCTGGTTTAATTGCCGCATTGCGGACAAAAACTTGATAGTAATTTATTCGACATGTCCGCAAATATTATTCAATGAATTTTGCTAGTGTCTTATTTTTCAAGAAAATTCTGGTTGAAAGTATAAGCTTTTTGGACCTCTGCAATTTGCTGGAGGATCTTTGAACACTATGCAGATCTGTCCGTAGAATGCCTTACTTTGAACACTATGCAGACCTGTCCGCAGAATGCATTACTTTGAACACTATGCAGACCTGTCCGTAGAATGCATTACTTTGAACACTATGCAGACCTGTCCGTAGAATGCATTACTTTTAACACTATGCAGACCTGTCCGTAGAATTAATTATCATGAAATTTTCTTGCAGTTTTTGATTTTTTTTTGCTGCTGTAGTGGAGAGATCTAGTGGCAGATCTTTTCCAATGGTAAATTGTTACTTTATACTTGTTACTTGAATTTATAGATCTAAACTATGATAATGAAAACAAAGGTTTTTCTTGTTGAATAATCTTCGCAGCTTAAATGAAACACTGGATAATTTGAAGCTTCTCAAGTAAATAAGTATTTATTTTACCACAAACAAATAAACACATGCTATGAAAATTTCAAGATAATAGACAACAAAAAATAGCAGGCAACAAGGATAAATATTAAGGTAAAAAACAAATGGTAGAAAGTATAGGCACAAAAATTGTCTGTCACATCAATATTTCCATTGTGGTCCCATTATACGTCACACACAAAAACATAGAAATTGATTTAACCGAAGCACAGTTAAAAAAAAAAACGAAAAAAAAAGAGTTTTTTACAGAATTATAGTCTATATTTATTAGGTCTGCAAAGTATATCCAGAGAGCTAAAAAAATGTTCCTTTGATCATATGTTTAAAAATGTTATTGTTTGTGATTGATTTTATTTCATTAAAAAGCCTGTTCCATATAGTAGGACCTTTTGATGACAGAAAATTTTTTACCATGACAGATCTTCTCAAGAGGGATTCTTCTATTAACAGAAATTTTAAGGATTTCAGGAATGTGTTTTAAGTTTACTGCATAATTTAAATGCATGTGCAGCAATATCCTGGATAAAATCATATCAACAGGCAGCCAATTCATGGCTCTGTACTGCTCAGTGCCAATATCAACACGACTACTCATATTTAAACAAACTTTATACATTTATTTTGTGCACTTTTCAAACGGGTTTTAAGTGATTCTTTGAGGCGGAATATGCATAGTCAAAGTGAAGTTGAATCAGAGCATTGCATATAGCACAGCTAAAGCTGGTGTTGAGAAAGAACTTTGTCTCTATAAAAATCTAAGTTTTAAAACATAGTGACCTATTGTCTCTCCACTCAGGGTTTGATCTAAATAACATCCTAAGTATGACTCAGGTATGTTGTTTATGTATGGATGTGCCTATATAAATTTTATTTAATGGATTTGTTTTTTTTTTTAAGCTTTCATTTTAGATGAAAGAGGATACACTTGGTTTTTTATTCTCCAAATTGCACACTTAGTTTGTTGTCAACAAACCACTCACAAATGTTCGTTAGCTTGCTTGTTTGGTGTTATTCAAGAAGTTTTATTCACACGAGAAGAAACATCATGGGAAAATATTCTTGTTTTGACCCACCTACGTCCATATACCTTTCATTACTGTCGATGACAAGAACTCTTTTACATTACAATTTCGTAAATGCACCTCTCGCTCCCACGACATATAATGCATCATTTGTCAAGAAAATATTTATTTTGGGGATAAAAAGCGAGAGAGTAAAAGAGAAGTGAAAATTTGGACATGCAGGGTACATTTATAAATTTTCCAGAATAAAACTGCAGTAAAAAATAAATTCAGAAAAAAAACGTGGTTTTAAAATAATCGTCATTAAGTCGTGATAATATTATGACGTATCATTGTCAATTGGGTTTTTGATGTTTTTTGGTGAATTAATCTCAGAAAAGAATTCACAAGGAACTATAAGGACGGGGGCTAGCAACTGATTTTCTTAATACGAACTTAAAATAACTATTACTATTGATTATTACGTTTTACTGATTTTACCAGCTTGATAATAATAAGTTATAAAAGCAATTTAATCTTTTATTTAAACAGTTTGCATTTAAAACCGAGTTTTATTCATCGAGTTTGTGAGGAACCAATTTGATATGTTCTCAAAAAATTTACAACAACAAAAACACCTGCTGATTTTCAAAAAGAAAATCTCCTTTTCTTTGATTTTATTTTTTTGATGCCGTCATAATTTGTTTGTGAAGAATTAGAAGATTAAAAAATGAAATTGAATTTCGTCTATAATAGTAATATTCTGACAGCAAAATTTTACTCGTATTTATGAAAAATCAAGAGCTCATTTCTCAAAAGCTTCACATCTTCAACAATTTTCTTATCTTAAAACATTATTTTGTTCACTGATCACTTCTATATTCTCCCAACGTAGTTTAATTGTACAGAGCATCAGGCGATAAAAGATATAAAGAGAGGACATGTGGTTTCATTTCACAGCTGACTGACCTTGCGCTAAAAGCCATAAAATTACCAGAAACATAGTTGATTTCACTTATGTTTTTGTTTTGTTAGGTTTATATTAAACAGAACTCAATATTGAATGAAATTCATTTTTTTTCCGAATGGATTTTTATCGCGTGTTTTCTTTAAAACTTTTATAATGTGTTTGAGATTGATTGGCAGTTTCATAAATAACTTACGATCTACACGTGGGTTACGATAACTTTTTAAATTTTAAAAATCTGCCATAGAATGAATTAATGATTAAATTAATTTATGACAATGCATTTTGTAAAAGAAGAAAAAATATAAACTATTTCAAAAAAATAATTGTGATAATAACTATTTTGGATATTTTTTAACATTGCCAAGAAATTCAGATAAAAATGGTTTTCCTTGTAATACCCACCCCGCCATTTCTCTATGATGAAACCGCGTAAAGAGGAAGGAGACTGGGGCGAATAATTTAGTTTTGCATTTTGAGCTTGAAGAGAATTGTTTCCATCTTGGTTTTTTGTCGAGTTTATATTAGATATGACTAAAGAAATATTATATATCAAGCCTCGCCTTTCTTTTTTAGAGCAAACAAGTATGCAAAATCGTTTTTGAAAAGTTTAATGTTTAATCTCGTGGGTTTTTATGGACAATAATACACAGTATATATCAGTTTTGTTTAAACTTCGTTGATAGTAGTAACTTAATATAAAAAAACTTCCCGCTACACCCTTACTAGTCTGGTTTATTTCTATGATGAGCCCTTCTGCTAATGGGTTTGATGCCTAAATTCTAAAGTAATGAATCAGCAAAATATGCAGCAATTCTATGAACAAGGTATGAATGGGTTTCCTCCTGTTGGACCATCAGGAGGAAGTTTTCCAGGGAATTCACAAGTTCCTGCCTTATACAATGGATCTTCTTCTACGCCTAACCGATATAGACACCATAATGGTGTTCCTCGTTATTCACAAAATGAAAATGAAGGCTTTGAGATACAAAGTCCGCAAAATGCAATATCTCAACATCATCAAACACCCAGTGGACCTGCTGGCTCTTATCCAAATTTCATCGATCATCGTATGAGTGGTTTTGATCCACGTAGCCACCAGAGTTATGAACCTGCTAATGGCTTGATACCAGGTATAGAAAGTTTTAATCCCAATATGGGATATAGTAAACTTCAAATGAATGAAATGGCTGGTCTATTTAATAATCCATCTGCAATGGCAGCACTTCAAAGACAACGTATGGGTATGTTTGGTCCTGGCCGTGAAAATGTAAGTATAAGACCTGTGTTTTATTTCTCGCAGCAATTATGTAGAGCGCAATTTTATTCCACGATGCTTCCCAAAATTGAGCCATTGTATTTTTACATACGTTATCCCTCAGTGGAAAAGACTGAATCAGCTGAGCGCTACTATTATTTTGCACCCCTTATTATTTTTGACATTCTGATTTTTGCTGTTACTGAGTGTTAAAATTGGGATTTTTGTGAGTTATGAGTGTACCTTTTGCCACATTGATAATCAACTCAAAGCAATGATGGATATCTAACTCGGAGCAGTAGTGTTCCGTACCATATTGACCCGTTATACCATATTGACCACGCAAGTGCGCTA
>JAUZNK010002126.1:0-11640 GCA_035046665.1 Euphysa ruthae
AATCTTTTGAACAGGCACCATACTCTGACCACTGACTCCAATGAGGAGAAAGTGTTTCAACTAAAAGACAAAATAATGCTACTGAAGAAGCTTTAGCATGTAAGTACTCTAAGGCTCCGCTTACTTGAGTAGAATTTAATTCGAAAGAATTTTAATGTTGAGTTTTTTTAAACTACACTCATGGACATATTATATGACACTTTTATCAAATTTTAGCACAAATGGTGTAAAAGTGATTTTCTAGACCAAAATCACTAAAATTATGGTAATCAGAGAAAAAAGGTATACCTAAAGTTGAGTGCGGTGTATCCATATTTTTAACTGCTTGTGGTATTTTTTTTTCAGTTATTAAGGTGTCCTAATTGCATATGAGTGTCATAATATTTTGTCGACGATTGTAGAAAAATGATGAGTGAATATTATGTTGAAATACAAAAAGCCTTTTATTTCATCTCATAACAAACCTTAATGATTATCAAGATAATAAGACTTGTGAGTGCATGGGAAGGATTCTAGAGGAACAATACTACTAACTTAGAGAATTCTAGCCTCGTGAATATTCCTCTATGAAAACCATAGTCTCAGCTACTTATTTGATTAAAAAATCTCAGCTGAATTGGCCCGATCTAAGGGTTTTTGTAACCCCTAAAAGTTCATAAAAATTTTACGACTGAACTTAGGCTGACCAGCTAACGTTTAAATAAATATAGCTTATTTGAACTCTATATTTTTAAGTATATTACCTGTACAATTTTCTGGTGGGCAATTAATTAAATCATCCTCAACACCATAGCCGTCAGCGCCCTCACATCGAGAGAAGCTATCTAAACAGTATCTTTGGCGAAGACGAACACATCTGTTTTTAGCTGTAAAACAGTCAGCTGACCAAGCACTCCAATTTGACCATGGATCAGAATTTATAGCAGCTTGACCTAAACAAAAAAACCATAATTAGCTAGGCTCTTTTAAGAACAAAGGGCATAGACAAAAGCCAGGAAATCATTTACCAATATCTTTTGACCAAAATGGCAACCAAAATTGCATTGGTCATTTTCTTTTGCAGAATTTATATAAAGTAGTTATGGAAATTTCCAATCTCATTAGATATTTTATATACTTATAACAATAGTTGTGTTTTAAGAGATTTGCTGTCTAAATAATTACGCTTTAGCATTTGAATAAGATTTGCAAAAGAAAAATTATTATTTATTACTATGTGATGAGAACAGTACAAATTAATTGACTTCTCAAAGAATTTCTCTTTTCACGTTCGGATGTGAAAATATATATATAAGCATAAATTCACGAAAACCATTTTGAGGTTTGTTTGAAACTTAATTGTGATTTGAACATAAAAAAAACCAATAAGGATATGTTTAAAGTAATAATTGAATAAACACCAGCATTTGTAAAAAATTAAAATTGTCTTTTTATGTGAAAGATTTGTTTTATATTTCTTTTTTTTTTTAATTATTCGATTAGGTTTTTAATCTGAAAACAAAATTCAAAAAGTAACATAGAGCTATAAAAAATATTAGAATAATTTTTGTAAAGATGATTCCTTTGTTTTGATGCAGAGCAGCAAAAAATAATACCATAAAGTGGGGCAAACTCCTACAGAACATTTTTAACAAATCTTTTTTTTCTCAATACCTTTCTCACACTGGTACATTTTGTTCAGCTCAGCTTTATCAAAGTTTGTGATAATCTTTCCACTCAAAGGTAGATTTTTATCAAACTTTGCTACAATTGTATCTTTCCCATTTCTCGAAAACGCTGTTCTTCCATAATGCATCAGCGATTTATAATCATAAGGTGAGTCAAGTATTTGCGCATCATAAGACACATGTCGTTCAAAATTATTTTGCATTCCTGAGAAGAAAAAAATATAATACAAATTTGTAAGATAATAAGAATTCAGATTGTTATTTTTGGTTTGTGGGTATAAAATCCTAAAAAAGGAGAATCCAAAAACCTTAAGCACTCTTGGAAAATTATGAATGTAACTTAGTGCACATCTAGAATAATTATTTTCATATTCTTTAGTTGGGTATGAAAATTAAATTCAGAATAATTTATACAATCTATGAAGGAAATTATTGACATAATTTAATGAAAAAAAAATCTTACCAACTTTTATTAGAAAAAGAAAAAAAAAAAAAAAAAATTCCAAGGAAAAATTTTAACACTTTCAATACAAAATTTAGAATAAAAATTTTTTTTTTTTGCAGAAAATGCCAAAAAAATTACTTTAAAGATTTCTACTGCTAGAAACCATGCAAGCAACCACTATATTTGCTAAATAGGTCAAATATGTTTTTTATTTTGTCAAAAAAATGTGCAATGTTACCATAAAAGGTGTTATGTTACCTAAACATCATGTAAAATCTAAACAAAAATCCAAAAATAATCTTTAAGATTTTAAACAAAAATATGAAAATGACAGGGAGCTAGAACTGTGGACATTACCAAATTAAAAACATGATTTCTATATTTTCCAAATTAAAAAAAAAAAAAAAAGCTTTAAAATACCTCATTAAATTTTTTAAAGATTGTAAAAATAGTTAATAATTTTGTAAAAATTACAAAAGCGAGATAATTTGGTAAAAAAAAAAAAAGGATTTCACCAGCCATTACTATTTCAAAATTTAAATTATTTTTTCTTCTACCAATTTTTCAACTTTACCCATAAGGTTCATGAAAAAAAGTTACAAATTGATGAAATTCAGAGGAACTTTTTGGCGTGTTAAAATCGAAAAAATAGCAAAAAGAGGTGATAAGATGTCCTTATAAACATATTTCATGTTAAACAATTGATAACTTAATGAGTTTACCAGATTTAATATTTTCCCAATAAATATTCACAAATGAATCTCTATCTGGGCGTGACTGCTCATGAAAGAAACCTGAAACATAAGATAAGAACTTACTATTAACTCAAATACATTAGAGAGATTTATGGAAACTCTTAATTTTTTTAAATATTATTTACCAAGAGTATCTTTAAAAGTTTTTAATCTAAAAAGCACAAAGTGAATAATGGACACTATAATGCTTGAATAAACTTTCAATAAAAAATACTCATTAAGAAAATATAAAGGATTGCCAATATAACCAAATTATCAGAAATATTGGATGAAAATGAAAATTGAATGAAAATTATGCAGAGCTACAGCTGATTATTAATGAAAGTGAAAAATCACGAGTTAAAAACCTGCTCCAATCATCAGGCGAATTGTAAATGAAATTCTAGATTACTCCTTGAATTCCAAAACTAGTGACTAGTTGAAGTTAGTATGGAAATTATGCAAACTACAGAGAACAAAAAAAAATTGTTTCATATTCAAATTAATCCTACATACTAACATAGCACTATATATTGTATTCTATGTAGATTCCTCATCAGTACACAACAAGAAATCAAAGAAAAACATCAACTGCAACAAATTTTTGCATCATTTCCAGATAAAGGGTTATACTTTCAAATGATAAAATGAATTTGCCGTCAACACCAAAACACAACTAATTTAAAGTGATATTAAAGAATCTATTGACTCTATAAACAAGCCTATCAAATCAACAGCATCTCACACACTTTTCCTGGAATCCACATTTTCTCATAACTCTTAGAGGTATGAAGTAAAACATTGTCTTATGCAGTCCGCAAGACAAAACACTAAATAAATTAAATTATTTCTTTTCCATTTTGCAATTAAGAATAAACAAAGAAACATAATTTTTCAACCATATTTAACCTGTTTAGGAACCTGTGCCCAATAAAGACTTAAAATTTCATATGCCAAAATCATAAGTAATAAGATTTTACAACTTTTTATATTTTGCAGAGCCAGAACTAAATACTGCATAATTTTGCATAATTTTTTTCAGAAAATTTTACCTAGGTTTTCAAAATGGAAAAAATTTTTAAGTAATTGTTCATAATAATTCATAAATTTTAGAAATTAAAACTAGATATCATAAAAAATGCTATTTTATTGACCAAGTTGCCTTTATATGTTTCTGTTATAAGCCCTATAAAAGCTTAAAATTACATAAATTCAGAAACGCTATTTTGTATCACTTACGGTATAATTTTGGGTAGAATAATAAAATCTTGAAAGAATTTTTTAAAGTACTTCCAGGACCATACCAACTTCAGATATTTTTAGCAAATAAAAAGTAATACAATATTTCTTTAAGTCTCCCTCTAACTTTCTTAATGTCTCAGTGAGAGTCTGAACCAATATTCTTTTTTGAGTTTTATTTACTTGCAATGCATTAGCCCTCACTAGATAACTTAAATGATTTTTTCTTCCCAGCATTCATGCTGAATTTATCAATCTCCTGCTCTAACAATACAATGGTTGTGTTGAATTTCTTCTCGCTTTCTCTTCACATCTGCAATTTGGTCATTATTAAACTTCGTCTTTTTGACTTTCTCATCAACTTTTGCATCAAAAGCGACCACATATTTAGAAAAAGTAAGTCTACTACTTTTGGTTAATTCAGTTGGAATTGTAAATCCTTGCAGAATGCTATTTGTAGATACCATGTGATCATACACAATACGCTTTCCACATAAAGAAGTTTTTTCTAGGTTTTCCACCAACAACTGCTTTCTTACACTGAATCATCTCTCTACGGCACATTGCATATCAAAAAACTTTAACACCTTCCAGAAAGCATCAAATCTTTTATTTCCAATTTAAAATCTGCCTCGGTTTTTTTTAAAAAAGATCAGAGAAAAATTTCAAACTACTTCTTGGCATCATTACCAGCTTGAGCAGATAACATTTCTTTATGAAAATTTTCCATCCAAACAACTCACTCATTTTTATTTTTAACAAATCGAGTGGTGATAAACAAGCAGCGTTGCGAGCAAGCATATATTTTAAGAATTAACAATCAAAGTATTTGATGGAAAATCTTCATTAGAGTTGATTGGATTACTTTTTTGAAAGGAAGCAAGGTATCATTTCAGTTTATGGGCAATGTCTTTAAAAATTGCATTTTGACTAACATCAACTTATCCTTGTAGTTTGCAGAAGTTTCATGTGACTTATTCTAAGGTCTAATGCTCTTGCGTAAACCCTCCTAATGCACAACAATACTGAAAAAATTAGACAATAATAAAATTGCTTGAGATACTACTTCTTCATCATCAATCTAATGAGTAGGAAAAAACCTGTATCAGAATAAATTGGTTTTAAAAGGAAAGCAATGTTTCACAGTTGAAAAAATAAATCAAAGTAATAAACTCTTTAGAGACAGTGAACATTTATGACTACAAATATCAAAATATGATAATTGAAAATAAGAACTTCTATTGAAAGTTCAAAATAAACTGTTTTGTTTTCTCTAAATAACAGAATTAAATATCCCCTGATACCACTTTCAGCTGTGCCATCTCAAAAAATTTGATAAAAATTATTTTTTTTACAGTTTTTTTGTTTTTACTACTACAAAACCAAACTTTCTATAATATTCGAACTCGAATGCAGTTTATAAATTTGTCTGTAGATGTAAAAAACTGCATTTTTGACTTTTTTTTTCGTCACAAAAAATGGTAATTTTTCTAAATGATAGTTGTAGGCCTAATAAATTAACATATGAACAATGCTAAAGTCTTAAATAAATCATTTATAATGTATCTACCAGGAAAACATCACTTTAAAATTTAGTTCCAACAAGAATAAAAGATACACAGGCAAACAGGCTGCCATTTTTGCTAAAAAATGAGGAAAAACAGTAAAATTTGCCAAAATAGTTTTTTTAAAACATCCAAAAAATTCTAAATTTTGAGTTTCTGATAGTCCAAACAGTTTTAACGAATGTCAATAAAAATGTTTAGAAGATCACTACAGTTTCAGATTTTTCACGAACAACAAAAAACTCTAGGGTTCCATTAAGTACTTATTATTTTCTTCGGTTCTGCAAGTTTAAAAGAACTGACACTGTTTTTACTAGTGCTAGACAGTGCAGACTTATTTAAATGGCGTTTCCTTTTTACTATGACTAATCAATGCACTAATAGCAATGTAGCCAATATCGAAGCTAGCGACACAAAAATTATATCTAGCCTTTTCAAGCACATTTTCCTTTGCTAACTAGTTTTCAAACTGGGGATTTTTAAAGCAATCGTTAATTTATAAATACCTCGCCTCACTGCCATTATGTACTTTTTATACTCTAAAATAGTTAATCATTTTATGAAAATACCTAGCACAGGTTTAAAAAATGGACAAAAATTTCTAATTTCTTTCATAATTTATCATGAAATGATTGAAGTAAATATTAAATTAATAAAAATTAAACAACAGAGACTTGAAAACGATCCAGGATATTTCTAGGAAATTTTGACAAAAAAGTGAATTCCAGGGGATTTCAAGGAATTTCAGGACTGCTGGTCACCCTGTAATGAAACATCTTTATACAAAATTTTTTGTAAAAATGTGAATGCTATAGAAGTCTAATAAAAATAAAAAGATGATAAAAAAATAATATCCTTATAACATCATGCAAATTTAAGCAATATCATAACATTTTTCTTTAAGAGTAATTTGGTTTAAGGCCCCACTAAATTTTTTTCAAAAATTCATAGATAGTATTACAAATACGTCATTTTCAGTGAAAAAATGGTTTAGGATCCAAATTCTAAAAAACGAAAAATTTTAAACATGTTTTCAAGCTTCATAAAAAATTTTAAAAGAAAAAAAAAACAATTAATAGATTTGCATATAAGCAAAATGAATATCAATGAGCAGGTATAATAAAGTGGACATAATATGCAGTCAAATTTTATTTTTCGTCATTGATTAGTAAAAAAATTTGGAAATGAGGTTATTATCCAATGAAAAAATATCTTAAAAAATATTGCAAACGACTTTTAATTGTTATTCACATAACTTATAATAAAAAATAACTAATTTTTTCTGCTAATAAATCAAAGGTATATCTTATTTTACCTACATGGGAGCCTATCATTTATTAATCAATTATGGTATGCATAAATATATACTTTTAATTTGGACAATTTCCATCTCTGATATTTACATGAAATCGCTACATTGCATTAAAAAAGCTAGTCAGTGTAATTCAAACCTTACCCAATGCATGAAATACTTCATGCACAATTATTGGTGGAAAAACACAAAAATTTCCTAACGATATTCGTGATGGTCCTTTCTGAAAAAATCTTTTCCCAACACCAGAATAACATCTAAAAAGAAAAACAAATATGGCTGATTTACAAAATCTGAATAATTTATATTTGGCCTGAAATCAGCCTTTAGAAAATTTTGCTAGCTTTTAATAAACGTGCACAAAACCTTAAATAATACAAAGTTTACAAAATAATTTAAGCCTACAAAATTTTAAAGAAGATTTAGATTATGTTTACAAAAAACATTTTTTAATGCAAAAGCTTTGACAATCCAACGTGAGATTAAGCAATAAAACATTTGTTAAGAAATAAAGTTACGAAAAAATCAAAATTTAACAAAAGAAAATAATAAGAGCGGTTTGATAATGAGATTTCCAAATGTCCTCATTTTCTGTATTAATATTTATTCTTGACATATCTAAGGAACACAGATCAAGCAATATTTCAAACTTTATAAAAAGAATTAAAATTCATTTTGAAACAATAGTAACAAAAGAAGTTTCTTTGAGGTTTGTAAAAAATGAACAAGCTCGCTAAAATTTTTCGAGGGGAGAGATTTCTCGCTTTGTAATGTACATTAATGTTCTATTGTTTAAATTCTAAAACCTTTGCTATTTCAGCTCGTTCTTAAGGAGAGATTTGCTTATAAAGAGTTTTTTTTTGCTAAATCTATCAGGCTTAAGAACGTATTGCTTCACATAATAATTTGTTTTTTAGTAACATTTCGTAATACTGTAAAAATCTAATAAATGGCACTTATATATGGATCATTTACAAATGGCGAAATCAAACTTTTAAAATAAATTCCATACTGAGCCAACATATTTCACTTTAATGTATTTTTTATGAATTTATTGCTGTTTTGTTTTTGAATTTGTTACTGCACATTGTTTTATTTTGCAAACTAAAATGCTGTTGGCAAATACCAAATACATCATTAAAGTATATGCAACATATTTCGAGCACCTGTACCCTAGTTTTGGATTTAAGCTGAAATTTCCACAATTCTCTGACAAAAGAAACTGAAAAATATTGTTAATACACTATGTTAATATTTGAGTCCTATTCACCTTAAGCACCACATTGAAACACATAGTTTTGCTTAATTTTCTTCGCAAAAGTACCTTTTTTTAAAATCAGAGTTTATTCTAAAATTTTATAAGACTTTTTAAAAAATTTTTCAAAGGTTTCTCACCATTGCTTCAAACACTATAAAGTATGAATTTCAAAAAAAAAATAAAGAAACTTGGTTAAACTAATAGTATACTGGGGAAGAAAATATGATTATTTAGAAATTATATGTATGTGCCCTAGTTCAGAAGTCCACACTTGGGTACACTTATCTCCATGGTTGTCTATCAGAAGTCTGTGAGCTTAAAGTGATCAATGTGAAATACACCAAAAACCTTCGAATGTTACCAACAACTTTTCAAGTTTCATGTTTTTATGTTTTTAATGTTTCTTTTGTTTCATTTGCCATGCAGTACAAAGTGATTCGTGACAGCACATGCTTTATCTTTAGCAACATTCGTCGAAATGGCTAACTGGAAGTTTTTTATAACCAACCCATCAAAGCGAAGAAGCCAAGTGACATTTCCAGTATTAAAAAATATCATTGTGCTTTTGTCCTTTAGTATAGTTACTTTGTTTTCAAATTTAAATACTGTCTTACTTTTAATAGCATAATTTTAAAATTTTAATAGAAGCCTATCAATTTATAAGAATGTAAGAACACATCCCAAATCTCATGTTTTTTTTATTTCTGTGCATTCTGAATTAGGGTTTTAGAAATTTAAAAAAATTCTTCTGAAAAATGTTTAACTAAAAAAAAAGAGAAACAAGAAGAAGTGTGGTACATATACCAAAAACATTTATAATTATTAAAAATATTGGTGAGATAAAATTTATACAATACTTTTAAAGAAGATACTAAAACATATACTTTACTAAAAAACTAAGTATTCCAAGCAATTTTTTGAAACAATGCCTTAAAGCTCTTTCCACTAAAGTAAGATGAGACTATTTTCTTAATGAAATGAGCTTAAATCTTCAAAATCCGCTGTGTTTCCTTTCGATTTATGATGAAGATGTGATACCAAAAACAAATGCTGAGTGTAAAACTCTGTTAAAGAGATCTGTTAAAAACCCTGAGACCAGAAAGTATCATTTTTTATTAGTTATTAAAATAATAATTTTAATTGTGGTAGCATACCATTGTAAAGTTTAAAAATTCATAAATGAGAAAGTACGGTTGCTGTAAGAAATGAATTTAAAAATAAATCTGATTATGCGTAGTAAATACAAATTTTGAGAAAAATTTTTATAAACTTTATTAATAATAAACAAAAAAAAAAAAGTATTTTAAATATTTTGAAAATTTAAAATTCAAATTGTAAAATTGAATTTTACTAAAATTTTAATTTTTTTTACTGTTTGAAGCAAAGCAACACTGCTAATAAACTTTTGAGAGTCATAATATGAGTGCAACATCTTTATTATTTGGTCCAAATTAAAGTGCGTTATTTTATTGTATAAATAAAGAACAAAAGCATAATGCATGAATAAGCCTGTTTGGCGTAAAATTGACGGTTGAAAAAGATGGTTACTTAATAAGAGATGATATACTTATAACTTGAATTCATAAAACCAAAAAGGACAATTTTCATTTCAAATTGACAAGATATATATAAATATATATATATTACACAGGCCCACAAAAAATTTTTGTCTTGGTGCCAAGAATATTATAACTGTTTCTTGGTAATTTGAGGACGCTAAATCTGAAAATGACATCCGTTTTTTACCATTAGCTCTAGTTTTCATTCTATAGAATACCCTTATTTTTGGTGATAAATTACGACCAGAACACTACAACCAAGACGGATGAAAAACTGCTCAGAAATGTCTACTATTATTTTTTTTATGTAATAGGATAAACAAGGTATGCAATAAATAAAAATCAAGTCCAAGGTGAACCAAAAATGTATAATGAAAGTAAAAATTTGCGGTAAAAACTTTCGTTTTTGCGATTTTCTTGAATTTTGGGAATCAGATGCATCGCGCTTCAAATTCCAACAGTAGTCTGACATCATTTTGATATCCCATCTTCCTTGGTACCGTTGCTCCATCCATTACTTTGATGTCCTGGTGAAATCTTTCTCCTTATTCCTCACTGACATCACCCAGATTTTCAGGAAAACGATCTACATGATTGTGGAGGAAGTGCACTTTGATGCTCATGTATATTCCAAGGATTCTGAAGTTTTCGAGCATGTTTCTGACAAGTTCTTCATAGTTATCAGCTTTCTGGTTACCCAAAAAGTTTTTTTACAACCTCTACAAATGAAGACCATGCAGCTAATTCAATATCGTTCATTGATGGACAGAAATTGGCATCTTTAATTAACTGTCGAATTTGGGGTCCATCAAAAATGCCAGCTTTTAATTTCTCATTGCTTAAACCTGGAAATGTTTTGCAAATGTACTGAAAACAATCACCCTCTTTATCTAATGCTTTCATAAATTGTTTCATCAGCCCTAACTTAATGTGAAGAGGAGGGAATATGATTTTATCACGTGGCACCAATTGCGCAGCTGTAACGTTCTGCTCCTACTTTTAGTTCAGTTAGCACCGGCCAATCTTTTTTAATTCAATAATTTGCTCTATCTCTGCTATCCCAGTAATAAAGGAAACATGTATATTTGGTTGACCTAGCAAGAAGTTTACCACTGATGGTCATTGTAGTTGATATGCTGTAGCAGATCTTTAATAGTGTCGTACTTCTCTTTAAGAGTTGTGGAATGGCCGATGGGTACTGTCGCATAAACGCTAGTGTTGTGCAGCAGAACGCATTTTAAGCTTCGTTTAGAGCTATCAATGAATAGCCTCCAGTTATCAGGGATATACTCTCCAACACCCAATTTTATAAGGACACCACGAATATCTTTAAAATAAACAAAGTTCGGTTGCTCATCAAAAAGTCGCACAAACTCTTCATCACTTGTTCTGTAGAAGGTAATTTTTGTACCCTGTTGTAGAAGGTTTCTATCATTGAGACGAGATACCAAGAGTTCAGCTGATTCTTTGGACAAACTTAGGTCCCTTATTAAATCATTTAAATGTTCTTGGTTGAACGGTACTGGTTGGTTAGAAGCACACACGTACTCTTCATCACCTCCATCGTCAGTAACTCCATCGCTATAAATGTCTCTTGTTCTGATAACTCAACAGGGAGATCAGGTAATTCCTAGAACACATGGACAGGAATGCCATCACTGTTAGGTACAGGTCGAATTGCTGATGGGAGATTTGGGTAGTTCAAAGACTTTCACTTCTTTTTGTTTACTCCAGCTATACTCATCGAACAAAAGTAACAATCATCAACATGATTCCTTTGCTCACTCCAAACCATTGGTATTGCAAATCTCATCGCATTTCTTGAAAAGTGTGTCCATTGTCGCAAATGTTCGACACAGGT
>JAUZNK010002127.1:0-11640 GCA_035046665.1 Euphysa ruthae
TTACACAACTTGGTTGCACATCGGCGTTGTTGAGGTCATACCAGAATATGTTAAATGAACGGAAAACAATACGAGAAAGAAAAGAGGAAGAGATTAATAATGAAATCTACGCTCTCGGTGAGAAAAAAAGTTTTATTCATTATAACATGCAAAGTTAATGATGGAAGAAATCAAAATAGGGTTATGAGCATAACATTACAAAATCATTTTGCAGCTGTCCATGCAAAAGCTAAAATAACCATTAGAATCGAAAGAGTATTAGAGTGCTAATTTAATTCTTCCTACCAATTTATTTCCCAAATTATAAAAGTTTTTGAAAAAAAAAAAAGAATTTTCTAAGGAATCTGAAACTGAAGTAAAAATCTATAAACAATTCCAAATGTTTTGAAGAAATTTGAACCGCAACAAACCAATATTTAAAAATTTTGGATTACTTAGACAAGCTTTAGATTTATTATGGATTTATTTAGATGAAATATTAGTTACTCATCTTTCAATAAAAGTCTTTTAAATACACCCATCGCCTCGTTGCAAAAGCAGCTATAGTTCCTTTTAAGAGAAACTTGAGATTTAACAATTTATGTGTGCTAATGTTAGTCAGAATCTTGTATTTTTGCAATTCACCTTGTCCGTGATTGTCAGAAACTCCTTTTTTGATTTATTAGCGTAGGGTAGATAAATTGGAGCAATTATCAATTTAAAAGAATGCCATTTTTCACACGATTCAGCAGAAGAAAGAAAACAGAATTTCGTTTTTATTCAAAAAAAATACCATATTACATTTTTTTTTTTTTTTTTAATTTAAAAAATTTATTTTCGAAACCAATGATAATTTGCTAAGTTTAGGTCTAAAAACCCCAAAATCAGTAAATTATCGAGAAATTCTGAGTAAAATATTTTGTTTATCGATATTTAATTATTTATCTATATTTATTTGCGAAAACCATATCAAAACATTTTTTAGATAATCCCAGTTAAAACTTAATAACATTTTTCGACTGTCTGATAATCAATATATAAAGGTTTGCGAAAGCATGGCAAGCTTTTTGGCAAGCCAAAGTTAAAAATGAAATATGGTAATTGTTGATAGAAGAAAACTGCAACAGAATTCAACAAATAACAAATTATCTTACGCTAGCAGTGATTTATACATTAAAGCGTAAATAGAAATAAATTCTCTGTCTACAGATTTGATAATTGAAATTAATTTTGATTTGTTTTTGATCTATTGGAAAAATAGATTATACAAAAAAATTACTTTGTGGCAAATAGTATACATACATCGTATACATATAGTGAAATAAAAACATTGTTTTTAATTAAAAATATATTTCTATTTAAAATGAATTTAAATTTAACTTGATCATTCTTAAAACGCTTTTGTTCAAAGAATTAAATATTAAAACAATAGATGTTTAAGAATATTCGAATAAAATTTTTATGCCTCATTTGTTTAACTTTTAAATAAAACTCACTTCAGACAGTATCGAAATTAATTTCGAGTAAAAATTGGAACCCTAAAAACCCTAAACAAATCCAAGCATTTAAAAAGTCGAGAGTATACAGCTTTTTCCAATCTTACTTACAAAGAATTTTTAAAAAACGAGCGTAGCGAGCTTTGCAGCTGGAGCACATTTGCCAAAAACGCGAAAAACTCTATAAGTAAGGAAGGGTTTTTTTTTTTTTTTTTTACTGACTCCGCAGATTTTGAACCAAAACTTGTCCCTGTTTTTTCATGTTTTGCTTCGCCTTCCCATTTTTTATTAATAATATTTGAACAGTAGAGAATAATTCAATCGAGACAGTAACATATGATAACTTTGTTGTTAGTTACCAAATCAAAACCAAATCAAAATTAATTCAAATACTGCCCACAGAAAGTTTTATTTAAACTTTTAATAAAAGAATCATTAAAATTCCATTCGAATGAAAACATCAAATTGTTTTAATCCTAAATTTCGTGTATTTAAACAAAGGCAGCAGTTTCATAAACGGTTAGTTGAATTAATTTTAAATTGAAATATCTTTTTAGATAAAGACTATGTATACTATATACCATATCTATGTACACTATATACCAACTTTTTTTTTTTTTGTGTAAACTATTTTTCTAATAGATCAAAACCAAATCAAAAGTAATTTCAATATTATCGATAGAAAATTTACTTGTATTTAGCTACAACTTTATTGTATTTATTCACTGGTAGCGTAAGAAAACTTTGTTGTTTGTTCAATTTTGTTGTTGTTTTCTTCTATCATCAATTACCATATACCAAAGTGAAAACACTTTGGCTTACCAACAAGCTTGCCATGCTTTCGCAAACCTTTATATTTGGAAGTAATAAAGAAATTTTTCTCTGTTAAGAGATTGTATACACTGGCAAAATAATTTAGTACTTAACAGTAGATTTAAGTCCACTTTAAATTTTATTCGAGAGTAATGGGTTCGTCTGTTAATTTATCCGAGTTGGTTTCTAATACTTCCAAATATTATTTCATCTCGCAATGACTCAAATTAATTTCTTTTAAAGTTCATCATCTTTTAACTCAAGTTTTGATAAACCAAAAAATTCAGCTAAATGTTCTTTAAATATTCATGTAGAATTGACTAGTTTTTTTAGCCGTATCATCAACAAATACGGCTAAAAAATTACTTATATTTTCTAAAAAAAGTTTTTGATCGTAAAGATATTAGTTTCCATGAAAAATAAGCGTCAACAACCAGCACCCTCAAAAGGTAATTTAAAAATATATTTCAATTTAAAATAAATTTAAATTTAACTTAGAGTATGCAACACTCGCCTTTGTAAAGACACGAAAACAATTTGATGTTTTCATTCGAATGGAATGTTAATGATTTTTTTGTTTAAATGTTTAAACGTTTAAACAAAATTTTCTGCCGACAGTATTGAAATTAATTTTGATTTGGTTTTGATTTGGTAACTAAAACAAAGATGTCATATCTTATTGTATCGATTCATTATTCCATACTTTTCAAATATTACTAATAAACAAAGGGAAGGCGAGAAAAAATTTGTAAAAAGAGTCAAGAATTTAGGCACGAATTTAGGCACGAATTTTGACCCGAATTTTGGCCCAAAAAGCGTTCATTGCTATAGAGAATTGCCATTCAAAACTTTCATTGCCATAGAGGATTTTTTGTGTTGTTGCCAAATGAGCTCCAGCTGCAAAGTTTGTTACCCTCGCCTTTTTGCTTTAGCAATAATAAAAATGACATTAGAAACGGACCAGGGTAAAGGCGTTATATCGGCTTTGTGCGGTGAGGGATCAAAATTTAAAGCACTGGCCTCAAAAACCATAATCACTTTATAATTTCCTTATCCTCTCTAATAATTAGACTATGTGTCAGATAATATACATTGTGTAATTGTCCATTATTATTTACCTTTTTAATCCCACTGTTTGATCTTTAATCTTTAATTATATTGTCATAATAATTTAACAAAGCAGGGTTGTTTGTAAATCTTTTAATCAATGATTGCAAATGACCTTTACTAAGATTAAAACTGTATTTACCATTTTCATTTAATAACTTATAGGATCTGTTTTTGAACCTAAAGTACCTACAGACTTGATATTCCAAAGTCCTTGTAAATTTTCTTGAAAATTATTTTAAAGAAACTCTGTTGAAATATTTGGGACATGGGTCGAGCTTGTTAAAACAGTTATTCTGTCAAATTATTCAAATTGTAACTGAGATTATCTTATCATTCATGAATTTCCAAAATTAGCATACACTAATATTTCAAATGATGTTTTGTTATTTGAGTTAGTTGATTTTTATTTTTATAACGTTTTGAATTTTCATTACAAGAAATTTTTGTGGTTTTTACTTATTTTCTATCATCTACGCCTTTTTAGATTTACGAAAAACAAAAGTATGTTTATTTTAGATGAAGCATGGCTACGTATTTTCTCTGAATTCTCCGCTTTAAGTTGGTATATATAGAAAAATTCATGGCTTTTTCCAAAATTTTAAGTTTATTTTATATTATAGTTTCTAGACCCAAATTTAATGCTTTTTCCTACTGCATAGTTTATTTTTACAAAATTCTAGAAAACCACTTGATAAATTACCATTTAGTAAACCAGGGTATATAAAATTATCCTTGGTTACGCCCTAACAACAAGAATTCCTTCCCCATTTGCTATAAACACTGTCCCTCTGCACTGGTCTGTAAAGAAATCTTTAGAGGATATCTATTCTGTAAAGTACTAACTTTTAATGTATTACAATGAGGATATATGTAGTAGAGTAAATGTAGTCTAAATTTTGGAATTTTGTTAGTTTGGTGTTATTTTAAATTTGGAGAGGGGGGCTAAAAACTACAATCATGGTTCAAATATTATGAGACTTATACGCCACTAGGAAACCTTATTAATTGAAAAAAATATATAACTAGCAGCTAAAAATATGGCTACACCGCCCTTGGTATATTCAACTCTAGGTTTTTTTTTTTTTTTTTTTTTTGTTGGTTAAGGTGATAATTGATGCCATTAGAATAAATTCTCTGCTTTTAGAATTGCAAAACTAACTTTAGGCCTAAAACATTAAATCTTTTTTTAAAAAAATGAAAAAATAAAAATATTTCCAAATTTTAGCCCAGCCGGTCTCTGTTCAGTTCTCGGGAGCAAAAAAGTGTCAAATACGCTGTGATAAATAGCTCTGGAAGGGTAAATGCAATTGGATTTATTTTTTGTTTGTGTATTGTAAACATAATGTTACATTTGCTGAATTAACAGTTTTTAATAAAACTAAAAATTTCTGTTCTAGCGCAAAACTAAAAATGACGCCTATTTTTGGACAGAGATTTTAATATTTCCGGTCCGATATTTGGAAAGCTAAAATTTTACGAATATCCACGATATTGCCACGAACTATTACATGAAACAGTCATGTCAACATTTTCATTCTTACCAACAGATTTTTCAAAACTTATTTCTGCAGCAGCATATTTCATCGATTGACCTGCAACGTTTTTGTATGTGGAACGAATTTTTTTTTATAGGTTGTGGGATATTCATAAATCCACAAATTTTTCTGGGGCAGTATTTCCTCTTCCTATCTCTCTCATAGCAATCACAGATCACAAGTTAATATCAGAAGCTAATTCTTTCTAGTAGAAGAATCGACAATTTCTATACTGGTAAAAATGTTTCTGCTCCACGAAAAAACTGCAACAACAGCGACAGCCCAATTTTTCTCAACAAATCTGAAGAAATACTAATTTGCCTTGAATTGCTCTCTGGGCAAACAACAATATCATTTATGATAAAACTTTCAAATAAAAGATAACAGCATGGCAACAATTCGTTGTCCTATACCAAAGATACGCCCGGTGTAGAATTTTCGAAGCGTAGTTTTTTCCAAGAATCTGATTATGTGGAAGGTGCATTATTTAAAGCAGCAGTGAGTTGTTTACAGAGGGAATATCAACACGCCTTTCATTAATTTGGTAAAAGTTATTTTCTGAGTGGAAGTATTTACAGTGTCAATTGCTTTATTTCAAAGTATTGCCAAATTTTTTTGATGAAAATTTCGCTTTTTAAAAACCCCCGAACTACTAGTATTTCTTCTTTTTGAAGCATCAGCTTTAGTCATACTATACCTTTTACTGAAAATAAGTGAAATGATAAACAAAATTAGTCCATTTTTACCAGATATAATTACAATTCGATAAAAATATAAAATATTTTTCGCAAAAAATTAAAAAAAAAAAAGTCTTCTGACACATCCAGAACTCGATTTTTATAACCAAAATATTTTCAAACCAAAATACTTCAAAACCACAAATCTCGTAAAATTATCTTAAGGCCACATAATGTAACTGATAAGGAATAAAATTTGGCGTGTGAAAAATTCTCATTTAGCCCTAAAAAAAAATTGCTTTTATGAAGATTTCTAATATTTGTTTTGAAAAACTTAGTTACCATCGTGTTCTACATACTTAAATTATGTTTGTTATCGTTTTTCCAATTTTGGTCAAGAAAATCGCTTTTATAACATGCGTCAAATGTGAACTTGTGTTAAAATTTGACAAAAGTCTCATATATTATGGTCATGGTTGTCTGTTATTTTACGGTACTAGGGCAGTTCTAAGGACCTTGCTACACTATGAACAATTATAATTACCCTGTTTTCTTACTCTTTATCAAATAAAGATCAGGTTTTTTGATCAAATTTGTACCAGAATCTTGGTTTCAAAAATTTTAGAAATCCATGGAATCTAAAACGTTTACAGAAAAAAACAGAATTTGCTACCTTTTTTTGGACAAAATGATAAATTAAAAAATTTTCTTCGAAATATTATTTACAAATTATAACTGAAACCCTTAGTTTAGTTTAAGTTAGACAAAAACTGACTTTTCAGACATTCATGGTGAAAATGTTATGAGACTTATACGCCATTAGGACTCCTTATTAATTGAAAAAAATACCACAAGCAGTTAGAAATATGGATACATCACCTTGGTATATTCAACTTTTTCAACTTTTGGTTTTTCTTTTGGTTAATAGACTTTTCTGCTAGATCTAAGGGATGAAAGTGACAGGTACGTACTCGTTTGGGCTTGTTATCATTTTCGCGTTTGTTATCATTTTCATTTTGGTCAAGAAAATCACTTTTAGAACATGCGTGAATTGTAAATTTGTGCTAAAATTTGATAAAAGTCTCATATAATATGGCCATGGTTTTATGCATATTTTTGTTTCGTGATTGTAGATATATTTGATACATCATTCTTTCTTTTAGTTAAGTTAATGAGATTGAAATAAAAATGAGTTGCAAATTAAGAAGCTATTAAAAAATTAATAATGCCTAAAAACATAGTTCAAAGAAGGAAGCGACACTTCCAAGACAACACCAAAAAAATGCAAATGAAGAAGAAAATCAACAACTACCTGAAAGCTCGTGTAGCAAGAAACTAAAGGAAAGCCTCAATGAATCTATTGCATCATTGAATGATCTTGAGAAAGATGATTATTTTCTGCTTGTAAGCTTCACATTGTTGAAATATTCATTGCAAGAAATACTAGTTTTCCCACATTGTCATCAAGCATCAATGGAACTGACAGGTAACGATAATGCTCGTATGGGATTTGCTAATAAGAACTTTTCTGTCTAAACTGTGAGTGGGAAAAGAACTTCTTTACTTCCAAGAAATGTACAAAACAGGATAGTAAGCAAGGAAAATTTGTTTTTGAAGTGAATATACGAACTGTGGTTGCATCTCGAGAAATTAGATGAGAATTTGAATCCATTGCATCATTTACCTGATTGTATGGATATGAGTGCTATTTCCAACTTACATGAATATTAATAATAAACTTCTTGATGCTTATAAAATAGCTGCCAATGCTAGCATGAAAAAGCACCAAATGTAGCAGCATCTTCCTCATTGATACTCACTCGTGAGTGTGGTATTCCTTTGGCTCGGGCCAAATTCGCTGACGCTCGGCAAAAACGTGAACATTCGTCTGCAAATGTAAACAATGTCAATTTTTGGTAAAGAAAAAATCACCAGAGTATAATAATTGGAAAAATAATCGTGTTAATTGTTCTGTGAACCTTACCACCAGTTCAGATGCCATGGAATGCCGATTAATCACCAAAAAATTTTTATATACCATGAGTTTTTAGGAGATGGCGATACTTCTTCTTTTAAAACAGTTGATGATGTGAAACCATACATTGAACATGTTTTGTCCCCAATAAAATTTAAATATGTGGGCCATGTCAAAAAAAGATTGGGTATACGTCTCCGGAATAAGGTAAAGAAATTCAAAGGTAAATAACCCCCTTAGCTGGTAGAGCAATGAAAAAATCATTGGCGCAATTCTTTGGCACTATGCCGAATTTGATGACGGAAAATACCGTCATCGATTCTACCCACCTGGAAAAGATAGCTGGTGCAAGCATAAAATGAACAAAGGGACAGGAAAAATCACCTAAAAGAAGACTATCAATTTTCCTTAAATAAATCTATGATATCATCCTCCCAGTATTTGATGTATTGTCTAACAAGTTATTAAATAAGTGTGTACATGGAGAGAAGCAGAAACCACAAACGTAGCTTTCAGAAATGTAATTTGGTCTAGATGTCCAAAGCCATCTATATTTCTCGACCAGAAATGAAAATCAGTATAAATTCTGCAGTGCTACAATGAAGATGTACGCAGTATCAACAAAATATTGTCGCATTTTTCTGTTTGTAGTGATATTTTAATGGAACGTGGTACAATACAAAAAGCAATAAAAGTATTTAAAATTGGACATCAAGTCAACAGACAAAACAAAAATAATGAGAAAGCAAATCAGAGTTGTACATAAAGGGTTAATAGTTATAGAAAAAGAAAAAGAACCGTCATAACCATGTATTGTTGGTGGATTTTAATCTCTAATCCACTGCAGCTACAACTGGCCCATTTTATATTTTCTTTGCATTGTTGAGCGATCTTTTCTGATCTTCTGTGTTCGGTTTTCTGTCTCCACCTCATACAATTTTGTGATTCGCTTGCTCCCGTTTCCAGATTTGTGATTATCACCGCGATATTGACCACTTTACCTTCTACATTTGATTGAAAATTTTTCTGTACGTTTGATCTGTTATTGTGTTTATTCCTACCTGTTTACTTTTTTGTGTACAGTTTTTCAGCAGCCTGGAAGCTAAAATTTCTTTACCAAACACTAAGGTTATATGCTTTGATTCTGTTATTGATCCGCTCAATTGCATTTATACAATCTTTTGCTTTGATATCATCATGTTATTTAAAACTTCAGAACATAGACTTTTTGTGCAACTTATCCTTTTTTATCATTAGCTTGTTAACGATATTTTTATCTCGATATAAGGTTAAAGTCGTCTAAAACTGGTTTACTGTTATAACATATGGGCAGGTGCATCCAAGAAATCCTAGGCAATGTTAGTGTGAGTTCAACGCCAAATTGGCTATGAGCTTTTTCCATTCCTCAATCATTGCTGTACCGTTTTATTTGGCGAATTTTCCCTTATTCCATCAGTAAATTCTTTGAAATTTCTTCACTGAACTTTAAAAAGCTTTAAATAGGAATACTCTCTCGCCTAAACATTCTGTTCACCATACAACTTGCTATTTCAAAAATCTATTGTTCAATAAACCGTGGATTAAAATAGTAATTTACGAGTTTAACATGTAGAAAATCCTAAATTTTATTGTAGCGTTGTCTTACAAAAATCCGTCAAACTTATATTGAAGCAATAACGATAATTAATATGTATTACTTGCACTTAGAGGATGAAATAGCCAAAGTCAATGAGCAAATCCGCATTTCAGAACAGGAATTGGAAAACATACGTCAAAGCAAAGAAATAGTACAAGATCCTGATTCTGTAATTGCTGTTTTGGAAAACGATCTTATTGAAGAATTCAAAAATGAAGAAAAAGAGCTAAAGTATCAAATGAATAGAGAAAGAGATAGAAGAGTTAAGGAGTTAGAAAAAAGTGTTCGTGAAACTGTTATAGCTGCAAAGTCCAATGGAAATAAAGTAAGTGGATATTTTTACATTTTCTATAATCTTGCTTTATATTTTTTGGACAAATTTACGACGGAAAGTTTTGAAAAGCAATTTAGTCAGTAATGAAAGCCAGAATAAAATTTAAATAATTTGAAAATTTGATCTCAAAAATAATTCGACTTACATTCCATATAAAAATTTTCTAGAATTCGATTTAAGCTTAGCAGGAAAAGAGCAAAATTCTAAAAGAGAATACAAAATTTTTCATTTAGGGACAAAATTTGACCAGTTTTCAGCCTGAGCTACAGGGTCGATAAACTTTAAAAATTACCGAAATGTAGAAGTGGTCAGAAAAAAGATCGGTTTTAACTTGAAAATTTCGGTATTATTAGAACATAATTTCTTCATCGGAATTTTTTACTCGATTAGGGCTGTAATTACGTATCTCACCAATTGTCTCAATTTAAACAAAGCGTTGCTTATCTGAGAGATCATTGTGATAATTAGATTTTTTGCTACACGTCCGAAAGATTCTTTTTGCCTATATTTTGTTTTTATGATGCAAGGCCCTCGTCACAAATGTGAAAAACAAGGTTTATTTATTGCAAAAGCAAAAAAGTGAGCGTAGCGAGCTTTGCAGCTAAAGCTCATTTGGCAACAACGCGAAAAATTCTCTACATATAGTAAGGAAGGTTTTTTTTGCTGACTGAGCCGAAATTCGGGCCAAAATTCGAGCTTATTTTTCATATTTTGTCTCGCCTTCCCATGTTTTTATTACTAATATTTGAACAGTAGAGAATAATTAAATCAAGACAATATCGTCTCCCCATTTATTTGATAACATTTTAACAGTAAAGAACAATTCAATCGGGACAATAAATTAGTTTCAATACTGTCCACAGAAAATTTTATTTAAAAATTTAAACTAAAAAATCATTTGCATTCTATTCGAATGTAGCTAAACGTCAAACTGTTTTAAAATTTTGCGTCTTTACAAAGGCGTGTGTTGCATACTGTAATTACTTATTTAAATTCATTTTTAAATTGAAATATATTTTAAAATTAAAAACAATAATTTTATTTCGCGATGTATGCGATATACCATAAAATAATTATTTTTATATAAACTATTTTTTCAATAGATCAAGACCAAATCAAAAGTATTTTCAATCCTGTCGAAAGAAAATTTATTTTTGTTTAGCTACAGGCTGTAGCGTTATTTTATATTAATAACTGGTGGCGTAAGAAAATTTGTTGTTTGTCGAAGTTTGTTGCAGTTTTCTTCTATCATCAATTACCATAAATGATTTTAACTTTGGCTTGCCAACAAGCTTGTCATGTTTTCGCAAACCTTTATCTATTGGTTTTAATGTTCAAGAAGATGGAAGCGCTACAGTTTTTTCTTGATTAGTACATGCCAAATTACGTACGTACAAAATTGATAAGGAATAGTAGTTTCCTAATAAATTACTTATTGGCGATTCTAATTTAGCGATTACAAAGAATACTATAAGTAATGCATGTCTTTTTTTTTATAAAACATCTTTTTTTATTTCTAAATATGATATAACTCTTAACTCTTTTGTGATTTCAAAATGGAAAAATTCATTTTTTTATACCTTGATATAAATGAATAAAGGAGGAAATTCAAATTATAAAACTCATTTTAATATGACTGTACAAAAAAACTTACTCCTGAATGTAGTGAAATTTATAGATAATTTCATTTTTGTTTATAGAGTATCACTACTATCACAATAAGTATAAGAGATTTAGTATTTGAATAATGTTCATTTTAGTGAATCAAAATGACTAGGTTAATTGAAAAAAAGCTTAATATAGCAAATGAAGTTCCTGCTTAAATTCCTTTATTCTAGAGGGAAATTTTTTGCATTTAGATCTGTTTAAATTGTGGCAAGGTGACAAAGGAATTACCGGCATGCGGGGGATGTCGGGAAGCATTTTATTGCAATGCATCGTGTCAAGAGCAACACTGGAAAATACATCAACCATTTTGTTGCTAATATTTCAAGATCAATCCATGTTGAAGGCCAAAATAAAACGATTAAACAATTCAGATTTTACCAACTTTGTTTGCTCTGACATATATTATATATATATATA
>JAUZNK010002128.1:0-11638 GCA_035046665.1 Euphysa ruthae
TATATATATATAAGGTGGGTCAAAAGAGGTGTTATAAGGTCTTTTAACTTTATGCAAAACGTCAAAAATATAATGAAAAGTTTTAATTTTTTTTTAATTTAAAATTTCATTTATTTTTGCTCCGAAAAAGACCACATTTAGGCTCAGTACCAAAGTTCGCCATGTAGGACAAAAGAAATCCTCTATGATCTCCAAACTTTATGCAAAACTTAATGATCAGTTTATGCAGAAATTTTAAAACGAAATTTCTGGTCCAAACATTTTTTCAGTATATTAGGTTCGACTAATTACATGTGGTTTAGGGTAGTATGGTAGTATTACTTAGGATTTTCATTATGATGATAATACATACTTATTATGGTTGTGTATCTGTGTAGAATAAATTGATTGTAAATCGTTAGAATAAAATAATTTGTTGGATCATTAATAGAATAAGATTTTTTCCTTTATTTAAGATTACAGTTAAATGGAAAAGATATGATCATATTGTATCTGATAAAAGATAGTACAGGAGTTCATTAGTCACTGAGAGCTTGTGGAAGATGTGTTTATTTCAACAAATTTAACCCAAAAAATTTGTTGCTATGTCTTTTGTGAGACCAATATTTTTTATTTCTTAAATATTTTTAACTGCTGAGATTTAAATTTATATTATTTAGATCCTGTTTGGGCATCATTGAATCTTGGTATTCTCATATGTATAGAATGTTCTGGGGTACACAGAAACCTTGGTGCACATCTCTCTAGAGTTCGTTCTTTGCAACTTGATGAACTTCCGTAAGTTTTATCCAATGAACTCATGTAAATTCATAACAAAAGTTGTTTGTTGATTTACATCCAAATAAATGAAAAGAAGTATTACTTGCTTGGCACCTATAAGCAAGGAGTTATAAAATAAGCGGGTTAGGTTTGATATAGGTAAGGCATGGATTTGGATTTGTTTAAAAAAAAACATTTTTTAAAGTTGTACAATCTAAGGGAATGTTTAGAAGTGCAATCAGTGCATAAAAGCTTAAAAAGGGGTCTTAAATTATATTCAAAAACTAACTCAAAATAAGTTAGCTATTTGATGATATATTGGATTTTTTTTTATTATTTCTCTGGAGATTTATTACATGGATCCCTTCAATTTTATAACATTTTAGACGTTGAAATTCATGTAATGAATAAACATTTTGTTGCTGATTTTAATTCAGTCATACAAACAAATTTCTTGAAAACCCTGCGATGAACTAAAAAAAATAAAATTGTTAGTCAACACCACAGCCTATTTATATTATGAGTTTGCCCTATTTATGGCCTAATCATAATTATTTCTGCATTTTTCTCAGACATTTTCAATGTTGCATAATAATATTTGTTGTGAAGCAAATTGCTTTTTTACTTTTGTAAAGCTGTGAGCACATTTGGCAAAATATTGTTGAAATTAGACTTGTATGTTCATTTTTAGCCTGAGTTCCAATTTTCTCATATGGTGAAAAAAATTATAATTAAATATGTATATTCAACTACCAAGACCTTGTTGTCACCACGGCTAATTACATTCTTTATTATTTAGGACTGAGGCATTGTCGGTTTTATTGTTACTAGGTAATACATTTTCAAATAGTATTTGGCAAGCTAATCTTAAAGGAGATCAAATTAACACGCTTTCGGATAGGTAGATATAATATATTTTATTCTTGTTTTTTAGTGAGATGATTCTCAATAGGAAGATTGTAACAGTCACTTTTTTACCAGTTTTAAGATTTAAATATTTATTGTGGAAGAATATCCCTGCTTGCATAAACTAATACGTTCATATTAGCTATTTATATTTATTTAGCCTGTTTATGCATAATTAGCTCAGGTAAATGTCCAAATCTTTCATAAAAAAGGAGTCAAAACACTGAGAAATGCAATAAAATTTGATTGGAAAATTGGATTACCTTGAATGGGGCTCAAATAATTCTACTCCATATAAAGAAAAAAAAAAAGCATCAATAGATCAGCAATAATATTAAATTTTATTAATCATGAAATAAAATGTTGTAAAAAAGTTCTTCAATAATTGCTTAATGAAATTATTTAAATATTTATATTTTTTATACTTTTTTTTATATTATTTTTTATATGTTATATTTTGTATACACAATTACGTTTTAGAGCATTTTTTGGGATATTCTTTTGCTTTGGTATAAAACTTAATTCCTTAACCTACTTCTTCAAAGTTTAGATATCAAACAAACTTATTTTCACCACCTTCTTTGATAAGGTTTTTGGTGTAATTTCCTATAACTAGCTAATATTTTAAAAATTGGTTATTTTAGTAAAACTCTTCTGCTGTTAATACACAATATACTGTATTCTATTTTAAAAATTGGTTGTCTTAGTAAAACTCTTCTGCTGTTAGTACGCAAAATACTGTATTCTATTGTATTGTTGATAATTTGGATCACATTAAGTTATATTATCAAAATCGAAGTAGTAAATTAGCAAATACGAAATGTTATTGTAAAATTTAGAATTAATTATAACCAGAGAAAGCTGTGGATGCATAGCATGATTTGATGCTCGTTATTACGCTGAAGAAGTGAAACGAAAAAATTTTACTGAATAATATCAAAAAAAAATTAAGATTTCAGCTGCCTTTCATTTATAACGTTTGTGTTTAGGGACTGCCGTGAGCAATGGATATATAGTAAATACAAGAAGAAAACTATGATAAAGCCAGCAAAACTAGAACGAGGACTGTCAGAGGTAACATTACTTTCATTGTGGTTGACCTAGAGTATTCCCAAAAAATTTTGGGGAAGGAAAAATGTGCATGAAACTTACTGCAAAAATTTTGGTTAAATCATATCTTTTAAGTCTTTGTGAAAAATTGTTGCATTATTGGTGTCAATTTTTTGAATTTATTATATATAGTCTCGTTATTTTGAAGAGGCTCAAGAATGTGATTGTATTTAAAAGTGGTTTTCTCTTTTTTGACTTTTATCACTATTGAATAAGATTATTTGTTTTCAAAAAAGAGTTTTATTATTTTATTTTCGAAACTGATAACAGGTGTTCAACTTAATTTTAATCTTTGTTTTTGATCTCAATCCACTTTAATTTTTCATCTTTTTGTGAACGTTGCAAAACTTTACTTTACAAGACCTTTTGAAGTCCCACACGTTTTGTTAGTCAAAGTACACCCTTGGATGAAATGTTGCTCCAAAAGCCTTGCAACTGTTTTTTCAAAACCATTATTGGTCTTCTTTGATTACCTTTTTGAGAGTCAGAGAATACCTGTTGAAAACTTTCCACAAAATTAAGCTTTCAAAAAAATTGGTGATAAAAAAAATTTCTTATTTTCTCTGGATAAGCAAACTCGTCCCAGTACTTTAGTTTCTTTTTTTTTCATAGCAAGCATTATTTGATGTATTAAACCGTTCGTTCTAGTAATATCCTGAAAATATAGTCTTATAAGTGATAATTATTACCTGAAGAAATTTATGGTTCGAGGGTTTCTCAATTAACTGCATTTCCCGATGTTAAATATCTTTATGTTGATGAAAATTCAGCAGTAAATGTAGGTCAAATTTTAGATATTGTTTATAAACAACTTTTTGAATGAAATAATACGATGAAGTGGGAGTTAATTTTGGTAAAAATAAAAAAATTTGTTGGGTGTTTAAAATGCACTTGGAACTAAATTATATTAATATTAATTATATAATATAAATTATATATCTTTTCCTTACACTTAGAAAATTAAAAAAAATACATTATTTTTTTAATTTCTAATCCTGCTTTCACCTCCCTCATTCTTTGAAACAAATTTTTTGAAATTTTGAATCATTCTTTAGGGTAGAGCTAATGCAAGTAACCCAAGCTAATACAAGTTAAAAAATTTGATACAAATATCCCAATCTAATACAAGTAACCAAATCTGATACAGGCAACCCAATCTAATACTGGCAACAAAACCTATTATGAGGAATGAAATCTAATACGAGAACCCACCAATGACCCGACCTGTGTTTATTATTGACATTGTAGGGTTAATAACAAAATTTTCTAATGACGTTATAGTCAAACTTTTTTTTATATGGTGAGCCTTTTTATTGTTTAGAGATTAATGCTTACATCTAGAAACTTAATTTGGTTAATCTTAAATCTTTATAATAATTACATATACCCCTCATATATAAAACACTACATGACTTCAGACTCTCTGACATTCTTACTGTAAATCTTTTTCATATTTCAAAATAAAATAACAAGCAATTTATTTTTTATTTTTTCTATATTTCTATTTTTTGTTCCTTTTGAAGAGTAAATAATTATAATTTTACTAATGTTTGTGAAAAATTCCTTCCCTTATACTTTTTATGAGACAACACAAACTTTGTGATAAAGCAATGATGGTTCAGATTTTACATTTAGAGTCCTGAAAAATATTATTACCTAAATGATTCAATGACATAAAGCATGCACTGGTACTGTTAAAACATAAATACAAAGTTCATTAACATTTTCCAAAATTTATTAAATGAGATTGAATATGTAAAGAATTGTATTAACATTTTAAAGAAAATTTTAAATATATTTAATATATATTTCAAATAATTATGTTTTAAAATTTTGGTTTAGTTTCTCTCTCATGTAGTCAACAGGCCCTTATAACATTCAAAATGTCACGGTAGAATCTTCCTAGAGGATTTGAGCTAATAATTTGCTATAATGATCCACATAGTGTTATATTTTGTGGATCCATGGCGCAGTGGTCTAAGTTTCCAAATTACGAGACCTTAGTGGAAAGGTAGTGCTATAGAGTGCTATAGCACAAATACGGTTTGCTTTGAAAAGCTGTTTTTATGATCTCATTCTAAACGTTTAAATATTTTTAATTAGAAATTTTTTTTTTTTTTGGTTTTGTAACGATATTTTTTGATGATGTTGGAGCGAGAACTGTCAAGCTAATATCGAACACCTACAGTGTTTAGCAGTTTAATATAAATGAGAATTCAGATATTATATGTAATATTCCTTTGTTTCATATTTTTCGTGAAACATGACCAACAAAAAGATATTTCTTGATATTATGAATACATCCTCAAAGCTCTCATGACCTGTAATAAATACATTGAATCTTGGAAGATTTAATTTTTTTCCCTAAACATTTTCCAAAAAATCTTTCAGGTGTGCATTATTATAATTACCTTAAAGTCTTATGTAATAACTCTATAAACTATCCATGTTATGTTTCAGATCCAAGAAGCTTCAAATAAACATCAATCTTACGTATATGTCAAAATATCTGAACTTGTTATCTTTCAAATAATCTTTGAAACATGCCACATTTTTGTTATTATTATTCTGATATTAAATTGCTTTCTGTATCTTTTCCCAAAATGGATTTGAATATCTAAAACTTTAGGTTTCAATTTCGTTTTCCAACTTATAATTTAAGGTTAAAGGTTTAAGGTATTCAAAAACAATTATTATAAGTCATACTTTCTGTTTAATATTTATTTTAATTTATATTCTGTTTAAACTTCAAGAGATAAATCCTTTGAAATTTGAAGATGTCTAGGCACTATTCTAATATTTAGAAAAATAAGTAAAATTTATGTATTTCACACAAAAGGAGTTAAATGTTTCACAACTATGTCAAATTTGAGCCTAAATATCAGCCTTTAGACAATTCTCATTCCTTGAGTCAAGGCTCAATGAAGTTTTTAGTTCATTTTCAAAAATTGGTTGTGGTAAAGTCAATTGTGAAAACAATTTTCAAGATTTTTTTTTGTCATCATCATCTCATAATTTATTTTCAGAGTGATTATGTACCATAATATTTTTATTTTCCACTATAACTTGTTTGATTTATTATTTCAAGAATTATTCAGAATTTTACATAATAATTGATAGGTGAAGAATTTGACTTTAACTATGTAATTTTAAAACAAAATTTTTAGTAAGAATTTTTAAACTTCAAATAAGCATCCAGGGTGCTTAATAAATTTTATAGATTTTTTATCATAAATTTTAAGCACTATACTAAACAATTTTTAATTATTGAATGAGTCCAAAATACACATAATAGAGTGAAAGAACGTATTTCCAACACGTTTTTTTTTTTAACTTGAGGCCAACAGTTAGCTTCAAGCTATGCATTTCACGGATTTGGTTCTGGCATACTTAGAGCTCCCATTTGAGCTTAAGGTAAATAAACGCTCGGCCAGAAAACCATTAAGTTATCGCACTGAATTGAATGCTACTCATACACTGAGTGGGCGATACCCAGATTTTAACCCAGAACTTTATGGTTGGAAGGCAGATGTGTTACTGAGCTATCCCGGTACAAAATATCATGATATCATAAACGACATATTAAATAAGCCAAAATATATTAACTTTTTTTTTACTTCATAAGGAGTCGTTTATTTGAGAGAAGTGTTAAAAAGAATTAGCGCTTATTGTTGGATTTATGGTAACTGCAGTTAAATATATTGGAAATAAGAGAGATTTCAGTGTTTTGATTTTAATATTTTTTTTTTTTTTTAATTTCTATTGAGAATACTTTTTGTAGATTTTTTTGAAAAAAAGCTGTTGTTATGTTTTAATATTAACGTTATAACGTGATTGGTTGAATAAAGAAATGTCATTGCTATAAGAAAGATTTACCAAAAAATCTGCTGCTTGGTATGTTTTATATATTTTAAAGTAAATACTGTAAAAGTTCATGAGCTGTTAAATATTATTTTCTGTGTTTCTTGTATTTTAGACATTAGTAGAATTCGTTGAGAAGGGAATGTTACACGAATGCTATTCTTTGTTGGTCCATTGCACTGTAAAACAAGCTAATGAGCTTTGCTCTTTAGAAGGCTACTCATTTAAAGTTTCTCCTCTTCATGTATCATGTGCAAACGCAAATGTTCCACTTACTCAACTTTTGTTATGGGTAATACACTGTAGCAATTTCTTTCTTTTTTTATAGTTTTTGTCACTGCTCAGTTTCTTAAATTTTTATCTACCAAAAAATCAATCATTGTAAAGAGAATTAATAGAAAAAGTTCACAAGTAGATATATCACCTAAATTTGTGTTATTTTGTTGTTTACGTTTATAAAATGGTTAATAAATCATAAAGCGCGTCTTGGCAACAATATGTTATGCTCGTATTAATGTTGCGCTGAGGTATTCGATGATCATTATGCTTTGATTGCAAAATTGACAGTCAGTAATCATTACAAATAAAAATGGTTTTTAATAAAAACGTTTGTTGAAGTTATTCCTTTGCATATTCAAAGCTCTCCGTCTTATTCCAAAAAGTACCTGTTAGTAATTTTGTGTTTTTAGTATCGTGCCGATCCATGCGTGCTTGATGAACACGGCTTCAACCCGATATATTACGCTCATAAATCAAACAGTAAGCAATGTGCCGATCTATTATATCAATATGGTTGTCCTGAGGATACTCCGTGTTAATCTTGGCAGTTGAACATCTATTAATCTGGGCGATTGAACATTAAGTGTTCAGCTGGCAGGTTAAACTTATTGTTAACCCAACTCGCATTGATGGCGATTTTGCTGAAAATTTTGAGTTTAATGTTTTTGATTTTTACACTTTAATATTACTATTCCTGGTGTTTTTTTCTTTTTTTTTCTTTTTTTTTTTTTTTATGATGACGATTACCAGTATTGCTGCTCGACCAGGAAAATTAATTAACTGTAATCAATCAATCAAATCTAAAATCTGTGTAATTCTAGACAGGTGGGATACGGAAAGTATTATATTAAACTTCATCTAATAAACATATAATAAGAAAATATTTTGATAATTCCTTTGTGTACTGTAAAATCGCATTATGTTCTGAGAGGTCATTTCCTTTCCTAATAAGAGTCTTTTTGTAACAAAAATTTTTAAATAACATTGAGGTCTTTGGATTTTCTCCTGTTTCTAAGCATTAGTCATATGCTTCTCATTTTGAATAAATGACTAAGTAGAATTTTTCGTAAAAAGTTAGTAATTGCAATGTTACTTTTGAAAATAAAGGGGAATATATTTTTTCACAGAAGTATGTATTATTGAGAGGAATAATAAATTCCCTCGCCCTCCCATAAGAGACCATAATTAAGTTCCCACCCTCCCAAAAGACACCATGATAAAATACCCCACTCTCCTATTAGACACCATAATTAAACATTACATTATCCAACTGCAATTGTACTATCTTCATTAATATCATCTAAAAAGAGTTCTGGCGAGTTAAGCTAGATTGGATTTGCCCTACTATATTTATTTGAAATTATTTCTTACTGCAGTCTCTAAATTATTCTGCTATTCATATTTTATTTGATGAGAGGATACAGTTTCTTTTGTAAAATTTGTGTTTAACGCAAAGTTACATATTTTAGCATTTTATATTATTTCTAATTGATGTTTTCATTAATCATAATATATTCTAACTTATTTAAAGAGGGTTTTTATATTGCCTGATGCTTATAATCTAGCAGATATGATTTGTTTTCTGCGAAACAAAATATCGCTAGTGTACTCGTTTCTATTGTTAGAAATGTAGTAGGCTCATTGCTTAGTATTCTTGATAGAATTAAAGAATACTTTTCAGGCTATATTAGATTTTTATACTTACTCGGTGTTGTATTTGTCTTCTTGGACGAAGTCCTTACGTCTGTTAGACATTAAAACGTCTATCGTACATTAAATTTCGTTAAAGGTGCCATAAATATTGTCCATTTTATGAGGCTTGTAGTCTGTGAAATCATTTCACCCAATAGTAAAATTGGTGAATAGCTGGAAATTCATGTCATGTCATAATCATGTCGTGTGGCTAAAAATTTAGCCACACGACATGATCCTTTGTTTTTTTCTCGTTCACCTAGAAATTCTCGGTGATCTCTATTGATTAGATAATCTAACTAGACAAAGCGTTAAATAAAATGCAATTTAACTAATGAACCAACCCTAAACTCTCCTGATAACAAAGAGTTGACACTTATTTCGTTGGGCTTGTTTACTACAAAATATGTACATTGTTTGCTACATAAACGTTATCATCAACCTTAAAAATTTTAGACCTTCAATTATCAATTCTCAGATTTTTTTTTATCAAAAATTTAACTCCGTTAGAGTTTATAATGGAAATAATACTGTCATTGGGAAGTGTATTCAAAGTCTTTAAATTCATCCAATGAAGCAAAATGTAAAAAAATGTTGATGTTTAGGATATTTTTTTTAAGCAGACGAGAAGTTACGAAAAAATGAATGTTTTTATGGCAATTTGTCGCATATGCTACCAAAAAAAGTAAATCCTCTTATTTTCTGAAATTTTTCTCATTTTTAATTGTCAGGAAAAAACTTCAAATGAGAATTAATAAGATCATTTATGAAATTTGCAGAAATAATAAAATTTGGCGAAATCAAGTTTTTTCAGAGATAGTTTAAGAATTTGCTTCGACTTTTTCGCACTGTATTTGCATCTATTATATTTACTAAACCGACATTTTTAAACCGATCAAAGTATATTAGTTGTTAGCTTCTTTTATATTTATTTTCTTTTTATATGTACAAATATTGAAACAGTTTATTTTTGTCTTCTTTTTTATGTAAATAATAAATTATGTTGTACATTGAAATAAATGAAAATCGCAAACAATACTCATCAGTTTTTAACACCTTGGAATTTTCTGCAATTTTTAATCACCATTCTGTCAAGTGTCAAACTAAGACCGCCACAGCTATTATTTGGTTTGTATGTAAATTACTCTTTTGTTATCGCAACTTTCGTAAAAAAAGAGTTATTTCAAGATAACCTAAAGGAAAATCAGAGCTGCGCAACAGCTGGAGACGCGCTTTTCACCGTAACAAACTTAATTTTGATAGAGCATGTGAGATTCAATGAGTGACCGATAATATTGTTTATACGGAGCTTATCTTATTTAGAGATACCGGTAAAAATAAAGATTTAACAAGTACAAGATAAAGCTACATGATTCCGTAGAAAATTCGGGCCGATTTTTGAGGAGAAATATATTTTGTCTGGCCTCCCCATTTTTTTATTAATAATATTTAAACATTAGAGAATAATTCAATCGAGACAACGAAACATAATCTGTTCAGGTCTCTCAAACGTGGGTGAAATAATTTATGTCTTGTTTTGTTTTTTTACGCAAATAATATCTATGGAAGAGTGTTAATAATGGCTGATGGATATTTAAAAACAAGGAAAGAATATAAAGTGATCAAAAGAAGAATAATCAACAATAATTTTTGGTATCTAATATAAGAAAAAGTTAAGGCTAATAGAGCAAACAAATGTTGCCAACTATAATTGGCATAAAACTTTATTTATAAAAGGTCTTAGCTAAAAGTGGATCTAAATCCGATTTCAGTAATAATCTATCTGCAATCATAGTCAAAATATTATGACAATAATAAACTTATATTTTTTACAGCAGTTTATCGGAGTTTGTGATTTAGAAAAGAGAAAATCATTTTCTATCGGAGATTATAATTTGAATGCTTTAAAATACAACGAAGAAGTTACAGATTTCTATGATTCAGTTTTCCAAAATGGTGCTGTTCCAATTATTACTAAACCCACTGGTGACAGTTGGTACTGCAACTATTATTGATAACATTATTACGACTGAAATATTTGTCCGAGAACTGACCTGGGTAGTAATAGAAATGATTTACCTGACCACTTTCCTATTTTTTTTCCAATAAATATTTCAAAAGTAAAAAAAAAAAAAAAAGAAAAATTTAAAACCAAACAACATTGTTTTGTGCCGATGCAATTATTAAAGATTATATTGATGCAAGATGTTTTTAACAAAGCATGTTTTTAACAAAGCATGTTTTTAACAAAGCATGTTTTTTCAATGAATAACTTTTCATTTCATTTTTATGATTGATTTTTGATTTTGAAAGTGAATTAAAATGTTGAAACGTGGAAATTAAAATGATGTCACAACTACAACGCAAGTTATTAAGTACTTTGTAACGTTTCTTTTCAATATTGGTGGAAAAGTTCATTTTAAATGGAGGATTAAATCAATTCTTTCAACTAAAGTTTTTAAGGAGTTTACTTCAAAATTTTTTTATCTGCTTTGTTTTTGAGCTTCCTCGTAAAAAAATTGTCTCTTATGACAATATTTCTATTTCCACACACAAGAACAAAAATTGTATTTAACTTCTGTAGACATTCGGTCTAAGAACCTTATCAAGTGAACTGAGAAATAAATCTTTAATTTTATGCTAAAAGTGTTGTAGTATTATATATGTTCGTAGAAACTACCCTTCCATCAATTTGATTGTTTCTGCTATTCTTCCTCGTCTTTATCACTTTTTCACTGGTCGAGTGGCTCAGACGAATGTACACATCCGTGATATGTGTTTTAAATACAACATCACATTCGTCGATCACTAGAATTGGCTTGATAAGGCTGGCAACATTCAGGAAGAATTATTTTGGATCGATAGCCTACATCTCAATAAACAGGGTAGCCTTAAATTGGCAATGGAATTTAAACTTGCGCTTTATCTCAAAAAGATCGCAGGTAGGAATTCTGCTTCAAGTCATACCAAACATCTTGGTGTGTTGGGAGGGAGAAAACGGGTTGTTGTCAAAAACACAATATCCTATTGT
>JAUZNK010002129.1:0-11638 GCA_035046665.1 Euphysa ruthae
ATTGTTATTCAACAATACAGGTATATTGTATTTCTTGAATGCAAGCAAATACCAAATGAGAATACTGGAAAATATCTTGAATTAAAAAAAAAATCGCCTCCTACTATAATTTCCCAGCTTTGGTGCTTTTTGATACATGAAAACCCGGTTTCCTACGGTAGAAACCCAGGGTAGAGTATATCAACAGTTAACCTAGGGTTTATAGGATATTTTAAAGTGAGATAAGAGCCAGAAAAAGAGAGAATATAGTTGCTAAGGTCTTTGCTATGAAAAATCCTGATTTTGAGATTGACACCACCTTGTTTAGATGGTGGAATTAGGTGTTTTCCCTATTTTTATTTCAAAACAAATTACGTCACCCGTTTTCTACATTGTCGAAAGTACCTAAAAATATAATTTTGAAAATATGAAAAAAAAAAAAAACTTTTTAGGTGGTTCTACACCTTAAACTTTTCGATACTCATGAAACTGTCCCAAAGTTAAAGTTTAAAATTCTTTGATTTAGCCACAAATAACGTTTAAAACTAGCATTGAGGATATTGCTTGCTTTTAAATAATATTTTTAACTAAAGAATGTCCCTTCTACCGTATGGGCAACGCATTTTTTTAAAAACACTAGAAAATACTACTATATGCCAACTATTTTATATCAAGCTAAAGACCGATTTCCTTACTTTCGAACATTAGCAAACTTCTTGAGAAATAGATGAACCTACGGTGATTTTCAATTCGGTTTCAGAGCAAACCGTTCTACTTCCCTTGCTCTTTCTAGCATCTCTAAAAGAAAACTATCACCCTGCTCCCTACAGGCTGCTGTTATTGTTCCATCTTCAACAACACCATTTCTGAAAGAAACCTATCATCCTGTTCCGTACAGGCTGCTGTTATTGTTCTATCTTTAACAATAGCTCTTTATTCGACTTATCTGTTGAGCCAGTCGATCACTATTTTTACTAAATTTTTGTCAATCGTGTGATTGGTTAAGTGAAAACTAACTCGATACTTAGTGTACAAGTACATAGAAAAAAGTTAGTGCTCATTAGGAAGTATAATAACAACCTGTAGAGAAATATTTTACATTAACTGAAATCTAAATATGAGTAAATAGCTTTCGAAATAGAAGGGCAGATTTCCTCCATAAGTTTAGAAGGCAGGTGATGTCTTTTAAACCATCTTCTGTAAATAAACTTTCGAAACTTAGTTCCTGTCAACGTTATTCTGTAGAGCTGCCCATTATCGAATATACATCTATATAGTTAAGGTCTGGCCTTAAAAAAAAGGTTTTATATCTGAAGATAACGGACTTTGAGGCCGAAAATAATCTTTTTATAATTCTAAAGTCTTTGTTAGTTATAGAATTTTTGTTCTTTTAAGCGAGTATTTAAAGTTTATTAACGGTATTCTGAGATGTTTTCACAAGTACCATGACGAATGGTACTCCCTTCAGACATATTTTTATGTAATTAAACCGATTCCTATGTACATCAACTAAGTCATTTTTTCGATCAGAAATCTGTCCTGTAAGAAGAAATCTTTGCTTCCTGTTTTGTGGAAGTTGCCTTCCCATCCAAATTTAATCAAAAGTTTTAGGTATATCTAGAAAAAAACAATGTGACTGTATCTAGTATACATCGAAAGCAATAAAATAACCTTAGTTTTAAAATTTTTCTTGAAATATCAATTTCTAGGCAAGAAATCAGTTGGAAGTGCATATTATTTGTCCTAATTCGATTTTTCCATTTCGATATCTTTGACTTGTTTTAAATCAAAATTTCCTTATACTTAGGTAACTAGCTCCATCTATATCGACTAATTTTGAATTAAATTAATTAGTTAATTAATTAGTCGCTCCCTGCAAGACTGAAAACCATTGCTAGGCAGGAAGCTAAAAATTACGAAAAGATGAAGGAGGCCTGACCAAGAATTAGAAAGATATCGGTTGACGTTAATCTTAAAGAATTGAAGATCATAATACAAAAGAAAAAAAATCAACAGGCAGATGGCTCCACAAGCGAGAAGTACGTGGGAAGAAACTTGATGATTAAAAGTTTTTTTGAAATGAGTAGCAGATGAAAGCCCTTTGGTCCTCGAGAAAGTTTTAAGTGAAGGCGTTGCTTCTTTCAAATCATCAGAGCAGTGTCCACGGAAATACTTATAGAACTACAATGAGGCTACATTTCTGCAATGAGAAAGTGACCGAGGTTGGGTATACGCTTCTGAATTCGGTTAAGAAGATGTAGACATACAGCACAGGCTCCGGCCCAAAGCTGACAAAAATATTCAATGCATGGTCGAATGTTAACCTTGTAGATATAAAATACACTTTCGGGCGGAGGAAAGTGCTGCACCCAGAAAAAAGATCGAAACTTTTAAGGCAGCAATGGATAAAATGTAAGAACTCTAAGCTATTTGTGTGAATGTTGGGCCTAACAATCGAATCTGCACAGATTCAGTGAGGTCACTATCATTTATTCATGTGGAAGGAAAGGTGTCCGAACGCGGTGTATGGAAAGAATTTCCAGTTTTTGAAGTATTGAATGACACTGACCATTTCTCACCCCATTCAACAACAATACAAAGATCATCTTCCTAATTAGCCACTATTTCAATCTAATCAAAAGCGTACTTTTTTTTCACTTGTTGAGTAAAAAGTAATATCATCTGCATATATAGCGAGCTTGCAAAGGATGCTAATCAAGCAGAGCATTAACAAGTTGCAAAAAGGGTAGCTGCCAGAACAGAACTTTGAGGGACACCAAAATTTAAAGAGTAATAGTTAAAAGAGTAGCAATCGAGGACCACCTTGATTTCCCTGCATGACAAAAAAGACTAGAGAAGTCAAGTATACCACATATTGTCGAATGCTTTAAAGATAGTAAGTGCAATCACCATGGTTTCAAGCATCAAAATATTTGTAGACACATTCACATATGAAGGTCAGAGGAGCAGCAGTGGACCTAAAAGAACCAAAACCATACTGATGTTCAAAAACAGATTGGGTGATTCTATGTGACAAGTAACATTTGAGTTAGTCAATGATTCAAAGACCTTACTTATGATTGAAAGGCAATTGATAGGGCGGTAATTATGAGGAACAAATCACTCACCAGAATTTTTACAGATATACCTTGCAGATATTAGGATTTCATGAAAGGAATAGATTAAGTAGAGAAGACTCCTGGTTCCTGGTTGTCACGGTCAGGGAGACGAGTTGGAGAATCGACTAGCTGAGTTAATGATTGAGATATGGCGAAGTTTTAGGTGTCGATATCCGAAAGGCTAGTAGTTTTAGAGAAAGTTAGTGCGGTGGACGTTGAAGTGGCCAAAAACAAAAATGTTAGCAGATGGCTGAATTATAAGAGCCTTGTCAATATTTTCGGAATTGGAGTTAATTACACTACAGGACTGTGCAGAAGGAGAACTGTATAAGAAAAATAGATGACTTGTCGACTGTAGAAAACATAGCCGTAAACAAATCTACGATTCATCGGGGTTTTCAGGAGAGATTTAGCCAGCTACAGGAAGATTGTCACGGAAAAAGATGCCAAGGCCATGCATGTGAAAAGACAAGTCGTTGCGATTGATAAGAAGGTATTTAGGTACAGTAAAACCAGACGGAATTAAGAAACTACTCTCTCGCTATCCTTAGCAGAGACAACTAACATTCATTAAACCGATATGAGTATCTTATACTCATTAGACTAACAAAGACAAAGTGTACAATACAGAGTAGCACACTCTATCTACACCTAAAGAGAATTATTGGTTTTCCAACCGGTGTTTTTATCGAGAAACTACCTCTATGAAGATTGCCATCCAAAGCTGAAGATATTTTCCTCTCCATAAGGATAGACTAAGCCCGGCGGATGCCAAACCGGTATTTATAATGTCTTAGGGTGGATTTTAACAATAAAAAGAGTTTGTGTTATAAAAACATATAACATTTTTTGTTATTTATTCCAATATTGACTATTTTTCCAAAATTTTTGCTAAAATTAAGAAATGTTTGTACTCTCTCTACTTTACTACTGCAAGCAAATGCTATTCCCGTGTCTCTCCTAAATTTTTTGAAGTACTTTGATCAGATGTATTTATTAAAAACACATCTTAACATCTTTTTATATGAAATTCACAACATGAATAGAATTAATAATAACAGAAATAAATAACATAAAATTAATAAATCGTATCGTTGTTTCCTTATTTTAGATTTTTTTTTTTTCACGTTTTTGCTTTTCGGTTTTCATTTTTATAGAGGTTTTTTTTTTTTTTTTTTGTACTTTCAAATCAAGTGTTAGACAAACTTAACTACCAGTAAAATAAAAAAAAATCGGTAAGCTAAAGGGAAATAATTCAAGAAAAATGAGGTAAATCAAACCTCCCAGATGCTTTTAAAAAAGAGATAGATTCTTTAACAATCGAAAGATTAATGTCCGGGTCAAATTTTTCATTACCAAATAGTAGCATATACACTAAATTAGTATCAGAGAGATTTAATATACTTCCAATTAATTCAAGGAGGACTATTCTGTTTTGAGTAAACAAAGGACAGCGTAAGAGGAAGTGGTTTCGGATTCTTAAATTCAACAATTGTAAATAGGAACAAACTTATCAGCAAAGTTTTGACGGTACTTTTAAAGAACTAAAGCCAACTCTTAAACGAGTGAGAAGCATTAAACCACGAAGATCCATTATGTTAAAAACAAGTATTGGATTGGGACGAATAAAATGGAGAAGGGATTTCTTAAAAAGGGAGACTGATATAGTTTGCCTTATAACAAGATCTAGCCTGTTCCATTCTTTGGTAGAAAAAGAAAAGAAAAGTTACTAAAATAGTTTCGAGAGATAAAAACATTAGGCAGGTTACGATGATTAACATTTCGTGATTGAACAAACGCAGGTAAAAAATTTTTTAAATATTGAGTTCCCGGTCAAGTTTAACTCTCGACGTTCCTCTTATAGTCCCGGTTATTACAAGACGAACATACGGATTCAATTTTTTCACAAAAAATTTCATCATGAGGCTGATCATATATAACGTCGGTATAATCTAGATGGGGACTTACAAATGATATGCACAAAGTGAGCAAAGACTTTCTAAGCAAAGTGTGAGAAAGTTGTTTGATAAGACCTACACCTTTATTCTCATTAGAAATCTTATCATTTAGATGGAAGCCAAATGTTTTTACTTACGCTATTTAATATTTATTTATTTGTTTTAGAAATATTAGAAACTTTATTTTATATTATTTTTAGGTATATATTTGTTAACTCTAGTTTTTTAGTAGTTAAGATATTTTGCTTGTAGTAAGTAAAAAGTGACACTGTTTTTGACGAGTAATTTTCTTTTAAAGAACACATTGAACCCCTTGTCATTATCAAATTCTTACGACATCAATTTTTTGACCTTAGAAGTAGATATTTTTCCATAAAATTATACCTTAGATGATGAAGATAAAATTTTTACAGCTTCTGTGAAATTTGTAATAAAAAATCATTCAAGTATTTTATTACTGTATTTTGGTGGACAAGGCAGTGAGGTTTTGTCACTAAAATTAGCCCCAGTGTTGGGTGGAGATTAGATGACTGAGTATTTTGACATCCCAAACTTCCCTTACCCAACAAAATTTCTCTTGAAAAAATTTTTTCGGTGCGTAATTTTGATATAACAAATACAAATGAAATGTTGCGCGATCATTTTGATAATGTAAATGCTATTTTAGGATTATGATTATTATACCACTTTAACACATAAAGCTACTAGCGTCTGGAACTATTTTCTGGATCATTTTCATATCTTGTTATTTTCTTGTAATATCTCATTCAGTATTTAAACAGGTTAGTTAAACAAAAAGAATTAATAATTTATTTCGCGTGTAAAGTAAATTGAGTAGCTGAATAAACAACAAACAGGGGATATTGTATCTCTTCCATAGAAAATTTAATAACTCGCTGCAAAATTCGATTATAAAAGCTATACTAACAAAGTAAATAACTGTCCTTACATAGATGCAACAAGGAAAAAAATTAAGATAGCAGAGCTGATATTTTCTTCTTCTCGGGTATCCTTTAGAAAAGGGAAAAATTATATTCTGATTGGTATTGGTAAATTATCATCTGATTGGTAGGGGAAACTCGGTAAATTATCTTTTGATTGGTAGTGGAAGATCAGTAAAATATCCTTTGATTGGTAGTGAAAATTCGGTAAATGATTAAAAATTTCTAAATGCAAAAGTTACATGATTCCGTTTTTTGATGCGAGTGAAGATTTTTCCCGGTATTTGTGTATATACAGCTATTACGAGGAAACAAATGTTGGCCCCAGTGTATGGGTTTTTCCAATAAATCTTGCTTCAAATTTTTGCTGCAGAGGTGGGGAATTTGGAATTTACCCGATTATTCGGGCCGTAAACGGAACAACACACATGTTCCCAAGGGTGCGTGAGAAATTGATTAAAAGAGCTAAGGCTCATATTTACATTTCATTAGATAATTTACTTCCTTAATATAATACTTAATAACATTTTACTATATATTTCTTCTTTTTTTTCTAAAATTCTCCTGTTAAATGCAAGGTTGAATATCTATCACACAGATGGTTTTTGTATGGTATTTCGCTATAAAACTTACCTAAGGACTTTGCCCATACGATAGGGATTACGGCCTCCATTATATGAAATCATCCTAAGAAGCCAGAACAGATTATCACTTGAATAAAAAATTTTTTTGAAAATGATTACTTAATTATAATAAAACAGAGCAGGTCAATACGATTAGAAAAAGAAAAAGATTTTTAGAAATGAGTCATTCAGATTTATGCTCCGGAAAGCAGTCCAGTAATCTATCCTCCAATCAAAAGTTGCGTTTTCTTTAGATTTTCGTGGCGGTTATTTTGTCAAAATAATTTGATGTAACTGATACAGGCTTAAGTTTCAACTTTTTTCTTTCATCATTAAAACCTTTCATAGTTATCTCCAAAATCTTTCATAGTTATCTCCAAAATCTTTCATAGTTATCTCCAAAATCTTTCATAGTTTTCTCCAAAACCTTTCATAGTTATCTCCAAAACCTTTCATAGTTATCTCCAAAATCTTTCATAGTTATCTCCAAAATGACTTCTGATTCAGAATTTATATTTGGCTCTGTCTTCATTCTCTATTATCAACAGCTTCTCCAATACCATGCTTACACTACATAAAACTGATACGCTCAGGATTACCCTTGGACATAATACTGTAATCAAAGTATCCCGCGAGATAAAAAATTTGAATAATAAGATTAAATAATAACTTTATTGTCCAAGTTAAATAAATACTCAAGCTGAATAAAGTTTATGACAAATAATGATTTAATAAAATTATGACCCCCGTCCATAGTTCAAAATGTATAAAGCTTGCATGAATTTATAATTGGTGTGCTTAGGTATAGTTAGACTAGCCATGAGGTTTACAGCGGTATTTATTGGTAAGAATATTACAATCATCTCTTCTTAGGGCAAATTAGAGCATGCCATCCGTAAAAGCATTCTTTTATAAAGATATGTTAATCAACAAGCGTGTAGTATTGGCTTAGGTGTAAGATTATCTATCTAACTAAGATTTACGATAAAATTCTTACGTACTTCCTATTTCTTCACATAAAGATGATGACTAAGACCACTTCTTCAAATCCTGTTCTCTCGCTGTAAAGTGTATTCAGTTATCTAAAACTTGTTATTTAGGTATCATGTTTTAAGAGATAGCTTGCAATACCAATAACAAAAAACAATCTGTAGGTGCCCCCATCTGGCATTTTAGTCACAGTAAAGTATAATCAGGTAATGCCTTTATCTGGTTTGTAACAATAATGCACATAAAACACCTGTAATATTTGTTAAGGCTAGATAAATATTGTAAACTAAAAATTATAAGATATGCACTAACGGATGCTACTCGATATGGAATATATGACTACTCAAAAATAAGGGTAACCCCTGTGCTGGGTTCATGTAGCATATCCTTGATGTTACAGGAAGCACTAAGATATTTCGTATCTTAATACCGAGGAATTTGAACAGAATGGTTAATAATTGCGTATTCTGGCTGTTTTTAACAAATATGGAGACTTATACCAAGTATGAAGGTCTTATTTTCAGTAATTTTAAGTTACAAGTCTTGAATTAGTTATTAATTAAATATTAGATTAAAGCCTTAATATATGGCTGTAAAACACATATATTTTCCTTTTTTTAATATTTTCCCAGTATCTTTGTTAGAAAATTTTAGATGCTTTAAAACAGCTTCCTTATAATTTCTTTGGCATCTTCTGATTAATGTTATTATTATTTTTTTTATGCCAAGGTTTCTGTGTAATCAACGTTGCTACCAGTTTGAACTGTCCAGAACATGTGAAATACGGAAAGAAACCTCCAACATCATGTAAGAAGCCAACTGATCCTGGAAAGAAGCCAAAATCGAAAATAGAGTCTTGGTTTACAGAAGATGTCTTTAATGATTTATTCCAAAAAGCGAATCTTGGATGGGGACCTTCTGACTGCAGGCCATACAATTATAAAGCATTTATAATTGCTGCAAGATATTTTCCTAAGTTTGGTACAGAGAGTGTGACCGCAGATCCTGAATGTAACAGACAACTCACCAAATATTCACCCAGTGAGACATACAGACGGGATCTAGCAGCATTCTTCTCGCATGCTGTTCAAGAGACTGGAGAAAATAATGGCCACCTTTACAAAGTTTTACCCAAAGAACAAGCTGCAGATTGCTTCTACAGAGGAGGTTTCTTTAATTGGTTCGAAGGAGGACCAGGGTCACCTTTTGTTAAAAATGGAGGTCTGAATCCTACAGATGGAGATTCTTGTTCTGCAGCTGCAAGATATTGCGATCTTGGATCTAGCACAAAATGGTTTTATCCTTGTAATATAAAGAAGGATAGCAGTTGGTATAAAGTAAGCTTTTTTTTTTAATTGGAATAACTTACATAATATTGACACGTGACATTAATAAACATGATAATACCACTTTGCACTTTGCTTTTTCACTGTTACTTTTTATCTTTAAAAAAAAATTAAATTTCTTACCTAGAAGAATGATGAAAACTAATAGTTAACTCCGCCTTTAGTCGGTACATTACTGTTTTGAATAAAATTTCATAGTTTATTGCGATTCATTGTTTTCATTATGTTCCTGTAAACCCATATATAAGAGTTTCCTTTCAGTGCAAAACTCTTAGAAATTCTTGAAACTTCCCGCCCATTTATACTGTTATAAACAGCTAAAAAGACTTTTTCTACATTTTTTACAATTTATGGAGCCAATAGAAGTTGTTTACGGATACTACTTTGTCATTTTATATTTTTGTCTTGATTTTCATAGTTAATTTTACAGTAGTACTACTTAGAACCTACATTTCATAATTCAAAATTCAACGTTTCTTGATTTATGATCTTAAAACTTCACTTTTGACCCTATTAGAACAAATTTTAAAACAACAGTTTCATCAAGAAACGTTTTCCGAATGAGTGTAAAGTAACCATAGAAAAGACTACAAGAAGTAGTTTTACCTTCAATATTACAACTGTTTATAGAATCCAGAGAGTTATATTTAAATTATGTTACATAAGTGATTCAAACTAAATTGACGTAAATTTAAAATTGACAACACACTAAAAAATCTTGGTGGATCTAACCAAGTTAACTGAGTAAATATTTTATTGCATGGTAACCAGACAAATACATTGATTAGAAATCTATGTAAAATGCAAAAAGAGTTTGCTTTCAGCAAGCAGAATTCCAACAGAGATTTAAACTATTATCGTCGTTGCGCAGCTGGGTAAACTGTCAACCAATAAATTTGGTAGGCGTTCGAAATATTGGAAGTCAGTGGTCTTTGCTTCTAAATAATCGATACAATCTGCATAGTGCACCTGTAGGTGACGGCTATATAAAATCAATATATAGAAACTTGCTTCACTGTAAAACGACTTATCAGTGGAGTTTGGAGAATCTCATAGAGAATATATTAAAAGTTTTTATTGTATGGATAGCTGTACATTTTCTTTCCAATCATTTTCATAAACAAAATATATGATATTAATCAAATCAAATTTATATTAAGGTTATGACAAAGTTTTATGATAATTTTATTTTAGTTATTGATGCAAGATTATTTTATCTATGCGTATGTATGTATATTTGATGTTACAGGGATGCTACTTTGGTCGTGGAGCTATTCAAATTTCTTATAATTACAACTATGGGTTGTTTGCCAGATGGTTGAAAAATCAAGGAATAAAACATGAAGGGAAAGATATCGACATTCTCGCGAATCCCAATCTAGTAATGACCAAGACAGACCCTCCTCTAAGTATCATGGCATCCATGTGGTTTTACATGAGTCCACAAAGTCCAAAACCATCAATGCATGATATCGTCATTGGCAACTGGGTCTCCCCAGACCCTGCTTATTCAGGTAAAATATTTAATGATACCATAAAGTTTATGAGAACCTTAGACAGTTTGTTTTAAGCCAACGATGCGTGGAGGTCAGGTGAGTTTAAGCTTATAAATTTGATATTGACATAGATAAATTGAGATTGATTAAAATTCAGCTCGAAAAGTGTAAGTTGAGCTGTTTTAAAATATTCTAGAACACTACCTCCCGCTCTGGTCATAATTCATAGTTTTATAGTTTTATTTTCTCGTTGAGACCAACATGGCTATATCTAAAAGCTAATTTTTTAAGTCACTTGGGAAAACACAAGTTTGACCATGCATTTAACAATACTGCTAATGCACTATATAGTTGCACCTTAGGATCAGAAACAGTCAGAAACTGGCATGTCCTTTCTATGATGACTTGCACAAAACTTTATCAGATAGTTTGAGTAAAATTGACAAAAAACTAAATCTTGACAGATCTAACCAAGTTAACCAAGCTAATATTTTAATTTATGGTAACCAGACGAAATACCCTAATGTATTAAGTCGATTTTAAAATCATCTATAGCATGCCTTAAGAATTCTTCAAGATTTAATGGACTATTACTTTAGATATATAGAAGTATATTTTACTTACCTTTAATCTTAGTTTGTTATGCACGGTACAGCAACACATCGGTTTAATTATATGTGGTTGTATCGTAATCTTGTCATGTAAAGCTTTATTGGTTTTTGGGAGTGGATTGAAATTCTATATATGAATATACTTAAAAAGAAAAAAAGACATATATTTCGAGAAGCTACTATTTCATACCAAAATTTCTTAGTTTTAAAGTTCTAAAACAGAACATCTAGGGGTAAATCTGAAGTTTGATTGCTAGAAGTATTGTCACATCATTTTGGTTTAAATTTTTTTTTCAAACAGTCAAGAATGCTAAAAAATTTTTTCGAGAATTTGACTCTGAAAAAATTGATGCCAGCGTAAAGAAGACGGGATAGTGGATAAGTGGCGCAATGGTCTAGGGCGCCGAATTACGATGACCGTAGTGGACAGGTAAGTGGTTCGAGCCCACATGATGACTGCATTTACGGTGAAACCACCATCTAATTTGGGATAAAAAAATATAGCATAATTTTGATGGTGTATGTATGTCCTCGTCCTGTGTCCCAAGCTCGTAATATATATAAATATGTATATA
>JAUZNK010002130.1:0-11637 GCA_035046665.1 Euphysa ruthae
TATATATCAGATATATATATATATATATCAGATAAAAAGACTAACATTTTAGATTTTTTATATAATTGCAGGTAGGGTTGAACATGAATGCCATAACAGTTTTTGAAAAGTATAAGAATGTGATATTTCTTTAATTTTTTTTCCCGCATTCGATCTTTTTGAAACCATTTCTTCCCTTTTAATTATTTTAAGTATTTTACTGTATAAGTCACTTAAACCTTACCTTTCTTTTCTTCAATGGATTCTTGTTGCCTATTTTTCCAACTTCAAAATCAACAGGATCAAAAGTATCCACGGCAGCATCATCGTCAATCGAACTACTTATGTTTTTGTTGGTATCAATACCAAATGTTTCTTTGGCGTGTGTACTTTGGTCAAATTGTGACATGTCCTGTTCTTGTGACTCAGCAACTGTGGTTTTTATTAAATTAACATTATTCTCGGTGACAGATTTATTTTTGATTAAAATTTCAGCACTTTTGTTTAATTCTTTTTTTAGCTCCAATATTTCTCCTGCAGTCATTTCTTTCTCAGGTTTTCTTTTTAAGTAAGACACCTTTTCATTTAGGCTTTTGACTATCTCCATTTCATCTTGATTTTTTGTTTCTTCTTCAACTGTAACATCAATATTGTAATTTGATTCTTCCTCTTTATTAAAACCATTTTCCTTTTTTATTATGTTTTTTTCAACTTTCTCCTCGTTTTCAATTTCATCTACACTTTTCTGAATAAGTTCTGATTTCCTGTTTGATTGTTTTGCGTCCTCAACTTTAACTTTATTTGATTGTGATAGTGGCTTTACATCAGACTTTCTATGACAAGATTGTAAATTCTGATTATCGTTAACATTTTTATTCCCATCATGGATAGGTCCATTGAAAAGATCTCTATTTGCTACCGCAGCATCAGAAGTTTCTTGGAGTAACACAGCAATCTAGAAATATAATTAAGTTTATTGAAACGTTATAGTCACATGTCAAAAATTGATACATTAATATTTCAATACATTGATGACACCTGCCTTTTATATTTTAAAAGGAGTCAAAGGATAATTAATGTCTAAAAATTTAACTTACATTATTCTAAAGCATCAAACAAATTTTCATTAAAATGTTAATGTATACTTTTCAAGATGTAACTATTCAAAATATTTTGATACTGTTAGCGCCATGGTAGTTTTATATTCTAAAGCAGACTGCAAAGAAAACACTACTGTTTTTTTAATTTTTATACTATTTCTTTGAAATTCTATGTGAAACTCTATTCTTCAATATGGGACCACAATGTGAACAATAATTCTCTACAATTATAAATATTTAAACAGTCAACAAGCCTAGTTAAGCGTTATGAAACGTAAATAAATAATTTATTATATTTATTAATGTTTTGAGATCTCAGTCTAGAGGCAAATAATCTAAATACCATTCTAAGACAAAAAAAAAGTTATAACTATTTTTTTCAGACAAAACTTATCTTTTAAGTATAAGTACAGAAACTAGGTCTCACTTACTTATAAGAGTATGTGTTAATGAAAGCATTAAACCTCTCCCAAAGGATAACACAAATCAAAGTAAACTAAAGAAACCCAAAATGGTTACCCGAGAGTATGGTATTCTATTCTTTCAAATAAAAAACCTAAAACCTAAAATTAAACTAAAAAATACTCAACAGTAGGTTAAGAAAAAATATAAAACTGACCAAAAAAACTTTTTTTGGAAATGAAGAGGCTAGCTGTTACAAAGCTGAATTATTTAAAACAGCTAATCGTTATATCTTTCATTTGCAAAGATGGTGAAAGGTTAATCTAAATTGCAATCTCTTAGTAAATTCCTAACATTAAGATGAAAATCATCTAATGAGAAAGTTGATGAAGAAATCCTCTAAGCAACTGTTTTAATGTAAACAAAATCCATATGATGATGTAAAAGCATGAATGTACTCATCACCCTGTGACTCTTTCATGACTAATTTCTGAATAATAAAATTTATATTCAAATAGAAGTGAAATTTGTGAAACATGAAAAAGAACGATCCTTAAAAAAGATTTCAGTATTTTAAGCATTGTCTAGTGTTTATATTAAAGATTGCAAAAATTACTCAAGCTTATTCACTCCAATAGAATTTTATGGTTTGAAGACATCATTAAGAAACCATAAAAAAAATTTGTCATTAAAGAGATTAGCAATAACGTCAATTCTCAGGATGAGGTCAAAGTAATGATTTATTTGAAAATAATTTATTAATGTCATAATAATTAATGTCATCTTTTTGCCTATCCTCATTTATATTGATTGTGTTCATATTCATGTCATTTTTCTTTCAATGTCGGTAGTGCTTAAAAATTATCAGAAAACTTTCAATAATTGTCATACCTAATGTAGAATTTTTCCTATTTTACTCCACCAAAATCATTTATGTTTAATACCAACATTTTCAGAAAAACTTTTTTTTTTTTAAACATGTTGACCTGCCAATCACAAATGTTTTTGTAATGATGAACCTTCCAAATTTTTCCAGTCACAAAAATATCTGTGAAATAGGCTATCCTGTCCTCTATCAAGCCTCTCAAAGAAAAAAAAAAAAAAAAAAAAAAAGAAAGCACTTCAGCACCTGTAAATGATTTTGTATTTATGAATTCTGAGCTGTTTTGGATATTTTCATGCCATATTGGATATTATATTGGCTTTATTCTGATCTGACAGAAGATTGGTATAGCTTGAATTTACATGCATGGCTCTAGTGCGCCGAGGGCACTGGAGAACAAACTATAAAAATTCGAACGTGAATAAAATTACAATAATTGCAATTAATTGCAAAATTATTTTAAATTTAATTTATCTTGATTTTCAGAATTAGATGGTATAAAACATAGATACAAAAATATTTCAAATTTAAAAAACACTTTAGTGACTAATGGACTCCCAAACCGGAAAATCTATTTATGAAAAATCTCTAACTAAAAGATAAATTATATTTTTATATTTTTATAATGAATAAATAAATATCATAAATAAATATTTATTCAAATAAATACTTAAAGTCTGAATAGATAAATTTTTTGCGAGCATCATGGAAAAAGTATTTATAAAAAAAATTATTAATTAATTAATTTAATTTAATTAATTTTAAAATTATAAAAAATGAAATGATTTTGAAAAAAAAAAAAAATTAATTAATAAATAAATACTTGACAGTAACAGATTTTGATAAACTTTCTTTAACCTAAATTTGATTTCATACGTATTTATTTCATAAGTAGCTATTAAGATCTGTTATGATGACTTTGATGTCTTTTACAAAAAATCAAATGAAACAGGTCAAAGAATAAAACTTTTTAATAAGTGGCCATATAGGTCAAAAAGTCCTTTATAGTTTTCTGACTTCTTGCAAAATTTCAAAAAAAGATAAACAATTTTATAGAAAACTTCAAAAATGTTGGTGCAAAAAATTTACTCTTATAATATTATTATAAATATTCAAAGGATTAATAGTATTAATGTTTTCCGTCAATCTTTATTCCATATTAAAGTCTCCCGTAGGAAAAATGAAGAGTTTATGATAGTAAGTAATTTAAGCTCAGCATCCAAATCTTCTACGGTCCTTTAAGTTCATATAAGATATTTAAAATAAGATAATAAAATAAGATATATATATATATATAAACAATGAATGAATTTTATTAATATTTCAAAAATGATCATATTGTCATTAAGCCCTGGGGACTTAAGCCCTGGGGACTATGCACAAAAAACATTTTTAAAATTTCCAAAATAAAAAAATAACATTTTAAATAACATTTTTTAACACAAAACAAAATTAGAAAGAAAAAAAAAAGAAAAAAAAAAGAAAAACATTTTTTTGAAAAATATCGAAAAACGTCATTTTTTAAAAATTTGTCACATTTCGAGGCTTGCCACAGAAAGACAACAGGTGAGTCAAAAGATCGTTTCTCTTCATGAAAAATCATTGGGAAACTAGAACGGATTTCAATAAAAGTTCAAGATAATTGAAAAATTACTGAAAACAAGAACTTTTTCAATAAAACACAATACAGTCGAAACGACATGAGTGAGACTCCATCAACTTCACCATGCATCCAAAAACTTTTAATTGTTTGATTCTCAAGTTGCTCTTAATTAAGTTAATTAATTAATAATAAATAATAAATAGTTAATGTTAATGGTCAAAAGAAATTAACTCGAAATAAAATGAAATTTTATGAGTCTACGCCTAGACATATACCTTATTTACCAAATCCAGTTAATCCAGATGCACAAGTAGAATTACAATACATCCTGGATTCTAAGGAAAATTGTGACCTAAAATTACCAATTACTGATATTTTGTCTATCTCCCGGAAGGTGAGCAAAGTTAACCCTGGCTATTATACCTCTTGAGCTATGTTACCTCACATTATATTATTTATATTCTGTATCTTATTTATTTTGATATGTAAATTATAAAGCAATTCATAATAGAAATTTGATAAAAAGGCGAGGAATAAGTTTGACAGCATAAATCCTACCAAAATTTTATTTCTAATATATAACACATAAATAAATAAAATTACATGAAAGTGACAATATAAGAACCATTTCATAAGAAATGTGATGTGAAAGAGTGTAATGGTTTGTAAAAGATTTTAACATTTTATGTGTTCAGATATTTTTTCAAATAAACACTTTGTTACTTTAAAACAAAGTACTTTTTTTTTTAAAAACGCATAAACATTTCAATTTATTAATATTTTAAATAATTGTTGAACAAAAGAAAAACTAAACAGAAAAAAATGCAAATACCTTTCTATTTGAAACACTGTGATCTGTTTGTACAGCTAACGGTGAAACTGCAAGTGAACTTCGTACAGAAACTCTAAAATTAAAATATATAGTTCAAGGCAGGAATTTGTATTTAAACAAAATTATAAAAACTTTATTTAAATGGATTCAAATTTCAGAACAAGACAAATTCACTGCATTAAAAACTTGTAAAGAAGGTTTCTCTCATTAATTGGAAAAACTTTCAAAGAAAACGTAAAAGTGAATAAATGAGCCTTTAACGAATAAAAAGTCTACTAAAAATTCTTGTAGAGAAGGACAGAGGTTATTCGTAAAATATTAAAATATCAATATCTTTTTGTAGCAGATTTGTACCTTGACAAGCAAAAAAACAGATGTAGCAAAATCTGCAGCAATTGCTTGATGGGGCAGATGCAAGATAACATCCATACAGAAAGAGGAAAATAACCATTTTTTTTGGCATTTCCTCAATGTTGCTTCATTTTGCTTTACAAGCCTGAACAAAAGAGGGCCAAAGTGATCTTATAAAAACCTCAAACTTTCAATGAAGCTTTGGAAAAAGTGTGCAAGGAAATCATTCTAGTACTCTTTCAGAGCCATTTTTTGAGGACTTTAATTAAGAACTAGAAACATCAAAAAAAATCAAGTTTTTTCAAGAAATTGTTTTTTATGTAGTTTTATGCAATAAAAAATCTAAAAAATTAATGAAAAAGTCTCTGATAATCAAAATTAAATTTAACCTTTAAGCTGTACCACCATATGTATATGGTGGTGTTATTTTACCATAAAACAGGTATAGCTGTATATAAACGACTCAATGTAAATTGTGTTTAAAACCATGTCTATACCATATCTTGTATAACATTGCGCGTCATATAACTACACCTTTTTATTGTTTTATTATTTTATTGTTCTACAGAAATTTAAACACACTATAGAGTTGATGTACAAATGTGTTTATACCAACAAACCAAGTAGTTGAAATCAATTTTTAAAAATGGTTCAAAAGAAACAATAGCATACTGCAAAAGATGGCTTTTAACAAGGGCTATTGATTTAGTAGGGCTAATTATAAGTATTATTTTTATTTGTATATGTGTGTGTGTGTATATATATATATATATTTGTTTACCTATGTATATATATTTATTTATACATATACTCGTATATAGAAATGTATATCAGTAATCATTTCATTGTAAGGTATACATGATGTATATATACGTATAAGAATAAATGTGTATATATTTGATTATATTTGAAATTACAAGGACTTTTTTTAACAGTGTTTGTACTTGTTTGTTTACAATGTACTAATTTGAAATTCTGATTCTTTGTTTATTTAAAATATTGGTGTGGCGAGATGTCGGCGATCAAATTGCTGATGGCGTATGCACCATCAACTTACCCGGATGACTTCAAAATATCTTAAGAATCAATAATTTCATATAAGTAATGTAAACAAACAAGTAGTTGAAATCAATTTTTAAAAATGGTTCAAAAGAAACAATAGCATACTGCAAAAGATGGCTTTTAACAATGGGCTATTGATTTATTTAATTATACAGTATTATTTTTATTTGTATATGTGTGTATATATATATAATATTTAAGTTGGTTCTAACTTTTTTTAAAAACTTTGCTTAAAAACTTTGTTCCAACAGCTAATCATAATGATTACGAACATCTAAAAAGGTGCACTAGCTGTGTATATTTTGCATTTCAAAGGTATTTCTGAATTAAATTTTGTATTTTATTTGTCCCTACTACCTATTTTAGCTTTAATTAGGGTGTTAATATAATCCAAAAAAAATTGGTTTTTTAGAAAATAACTCGCATACTCTGGGATAGACATAAAAAATTAACACATCGCTTAAAATGTTAATAACCGTTTTTTTTTTTTGGTCTAATATTGTGTATCTCAAAAAATTCTACCCCTGTATAAAAAACAAAATAAACTGCTAATTAATATAAATAAACTTTTAACAGTGAGGTTAATAACATACTCCATAACTTAAATTATGTCATATATATTAGACAATTATGTTGTAAATATTATGTTAAACGCTATTCTCATCTATTTTGAATGAATGCTTCATCAAATAAAATCTACTTTATCTCAGAACAATCATTTAGGATTTTTTTTTTTTTTACATTCTAGAAGCAATAGGTTCAATGAGAAGATTTTTTTGTCCTTTCTCAGGAGATATTTAGACTTAAACAGTCGTGAAACAAGATTTTTTAAATATTACCATTTAAATATCTCAAGTTTAAAGACAAATAATAAAAAAACGAGGTAACTTTTGGTAAAAAGAGCAAGGTAATGATGTAGCTGAAAAAAATATGAAAAAAGAATAGATCTGATTTCCTCAAATAGCAAAATTACAATTATCACCTTTTTTCCCCTCTAACATTTTTTCAACCATTTTTTTTTTTTTTCGCAATTCGCTTTTAGAAAAGTTTATTAACATTCAATATTTAATAAATATATTTAATAATATTTATAATAGTATTTAATAATATTTATATAATGGACCTTATTGTATGGTGGTTTTAAAAAAAATACGAGACACATTTGTAGTTTGAGTACTATCCTTAAAAACAAGAACTTAGTGACTAATAGACCCCTGAAACTTTTTATCAGTAATAATAAAGATCTTATCACTGAAAAATCTTTAATAAAAATTTTTTTTTCCCAAAACAGCAGAAAATTTAACATCAATGAAATTTTCAATACTGCTGACATAATTAATAATAACTTTTTTTTTTCAATTATTTGGAACATACCATGAAGTTGGAAAACAGGACAAAGTCAAACATTAAAACTCTGTTATTTAATTGTGTATCATAAAGGTTTTTTGGCAGAATTGAGCTTGTGGTTTTTTTAGGAATCATCTAATATGGATTGCAAGAGTTAATTTGGGATTATTTCAAATGTAAGGGCTCAGATATCTCTGAGAAGAATAATCAAAATCTAACAAATGTTCACACCTAGACGAGGCAATGCTTGGACTTGCAACAGGAATGTCAACGTATTTTATCTGGCCAAATAACTTCTCGATTGCAGTAGATATTTTGTCTAGATAACTAGGTAAAGGAATAATAATAAAAGCAAAAATAACTAATTTTTCATTTCCCGCCAAAGTAATATTTCGTCAGTTAAAGGGTTAGATACCTTCTTCATTTTGCAAAATCAGCAAAATCATCAAAATTTGGCAATTTTTAAATAAAAGCATAAGTCTTTGGGACCTTAGATTTCTACCCATAAAATCTATAAGAATATTCCAATTTTCATATAATTTTTTAGTATCTATAAATACCATATAAAATTTTAAAAACCATTAAATATATCCTTGTTTTTTATAATATATAATATGTATATTAATAATAAAAAAATATATTTATATATTGTATATCATATATATTATATTATACATATTAAACATTATATATATTATATTTATTTATGCCATTGTACAAGAAATCTTTTTCATATTTAATCTTCACTTTCATATATAATCATATTGGGTAAAAAATTTTTATAAATTATACTCAAAGTTGAAAACTAGAAGACCTTGTAAAAAAAAGAAGCAAATGAGCTCCAAGATATACATAAAATAGACAAATAAGATATTCTATATCAGCCAGCGACAAATATTTATGTCCGCTTAAAAAGCTTAAATATTAACAAAATATTATATATACAGCCTGTATTGTTTTGGCTAATAAAAATTTATCCAATCATTTACAGCAATAATATCAAACAAAAGCTGGAAGAAACTCTTAATATATACAAAATATATACGTGCCTACATAACGAAAAACTTGAATTAATGATATGTTCATTAAACATTGGTAGCAAAGAAAGCATACATTGTTTAATGGTTGGAGCGATAGAAAATCAATAGATATTTTGTCTAGAACGACAGGAAAATAATAATTCAAACACTTAAGGATATAGCATTTAAATATTTTATTGATAAAATGGTCATCTATTTTTCATCCATTTTTGTAACGATGCCAAAAAATGACTTGAGTAGTAATTTTAATTTTATAAAAAATGAACCTACTGACATGGCTGCCGGGATATCAGATAAATTAAAATATTTTACCTAGTGAGAACCTAACAATAGGGCTTCATTTGAAACATTTGAAAAGATACATTGCTTCGCAAACACAATCTTAACATATTGTTCAGGCGATTCAGGACAGAATGGTGCAAGAGTGTAAGATGGTTCATACAACTTCACGATCAAGATTGTTTTCTCTTTTGCAGCTATTGAAAAATTAACATATTCTCACATATGAATTAATTGATTATTATTAGAATAAAATTCATGCAGTAAATTTATATTAAATGCAACTCCCACCACACCCTGCCCCATAAGTGTTTAAAATCTGCACAACAAAATCATGTTCTGACTGACTTTTAAAAAACCACTCCTAACACTTTCTTTAATAACTCTATTTAGAATTATTTTCAAAACGGCAAAAAGCATCAAAAAGAAGAAGGAACTATGTGATATATCCATTAAACAACATTGAATAACAAATATTTTAATGTGTAGTCAGAATAGCGAGAAGTTAGTTTCAGGTAGTAATTTCAATTTTTCTTTGCCAATAACTCTAAGTGACTTTGTATGGATTACATATTTCTAACAATGAAATATCAAATTGTAAACATGACTTGTTCAATATTCTATAGAAGCCAATTTCAGAAAAATCTAAAAAATTTGATCCTGAATGGAAAGTTATGTAACTTTCCATTCTTGAATTCTACATCCTCTAAAACAGCCTCTGCATTGATTTTAAGATTATTTTATTTTCTTTATTGTGTTATTTTGTGGCTATCATGGTGGATCTCAGGTAAGTTTTAACTCTTTTAAGAGCAGAGAATGACGTTCGCTGATGGCATTTGTGAAAGGCATCACAAGGATTAATTTGCCCAAGTTTACTACTTCTATTTGGGCAGATTCCATTCTTTGGAAAATGTGGACCATTATTGGATTTCCACGTTCATTGATCTGGCAATTACTGGGAGTATGGTTAACTGTGTCCTCAGAGATGGCTCTTCAAAATCGCCTTAAAATGCATCCAACACTCTGAATACATTTTCTTCCCAATCCTCCTGCCTGATTGCTTTTAATATCGTTTCTCGCAGATTCATGTAGATTTCAAAGTCCTGCTGACAAAATCAATCTTTTATACTGTCAACAGCTAAATCGTACACTTCAGAACAGATCTGCTTATACTTTTCTTTTGGTTTATCAAGGAAATACTGGTTATTTGATCTTTTCATTTGGTGATCAGGAAATTTACTCTTTCAGGAATGATTGGATTGGATTAAAGCTTCTTGAAACAAGTTCACTATCTTACCAATGCACCAGCCAAAATTTAATTCAAGCTTATTCATAACGTGATTTACCCCATATATTCTTGCAGTCATTTATGTATCATTGGTTACTCCCAATGACAACTCTCAGAGGTCCACCAGCTCAGGGTAGTTATCAAGTATTGACTCTAACACATCACCACTCACTGTCCAACGAGTTGGGCAAAGTGTATGTATGCCCTTTGTTCGGTTTTCACCTTCAGAGCACAACTCATTAAGTTTGGTTTTGTGTTTTAGTGATTTTTTTTTACAAGTTTACATAATTCGAATGCAGTTCCGAATACTTTCTTCAAAGTTAGTATTTGTTTTATCAAATCTTTCACAACTAGATTTAAGGCATGCCTATAGCAATGAATTTGATCTGTGTAGCAGCACCAAATCTGGAGCCTGCTATTGTTGCTGCACCATCGTAGCATTGTCCCATGCATCACATAATGGTAAATTTAGTCCTAACAACACATTTTTAATGATAGTTTTTAATGGATGCATACCAAAGAAGTCTTCGTGCACCGCTAGATTTTTATCGACCCATCTAATGCAAATAACTGTACTTGTACCTGGATAGCTCAGCTGGTAAGACATCTGACTTCCAAACGTAACGTTCCAGGTTCAAATTCAGGTATTTCCCACTTAGCGAATGTAGCATATATAGTAGCATTCAATTTGATTCAGTGTGATAAGTTGCTGGTTGTCTGACTGAGCGGTTGTTTACCATAAGCTCAAATGGGAGATCTAAGTACAATAGAACCGTGGGTGATCATCTCTTAATAATAAATTTGACTTCTGATGATCTACTCGCATTATGGAAAGTAAATAAATAAAGTGAATGAAAAAAAAAAAAAAAAAAACTAACTGCTCAAAATAGAACATATCAGCTGCTTCATCAGCCATAATGGTGTAAAACCTTGAATTTTTAATATTCCTTGCAATGTCCCTCAATATCTCCAATGCTGTTATATCAAGCATATTTTGAAATAATTTTCTTAAAGCAGATCTCTTCTTCATTTTCATATTGGCATGTTGCTCATTCAGTAAATCTCCGATTTCTCATTGAGAAAATTTTTGCGTGCTTATTAAATACTCTGTTGTTTCTTTATGAGAAGAAGAGCGTTTGTGTTTCCCAAACCCTTTACCTCACTAAAAGGGCTTCTTTCCAATTACCAAACAAAACCCACTAACAATGAAAGCATCCTCAGATTTTGTTAAAGGAATTGCTCCCATAATCTTGGCAATTATGCATTTATAGCAGAAAGCAGAATCCAAATTTTCATCGCAATAGATCCAATAGAACACTGAAATGACCTTTCAAACTTTCAACATTTTCTGGTAAGGTCCATGTCTTAAGTTAATAGTGCCAGTCATTTCAGAAGAATACAGTTGGTTACTGTGAGTGCATTTTTGGACATCAAACCTGTTGTCATCAGCAATTTGTTCCCCTGGAAGTGG
>JAUZNK010002131.1:0-11637 GCA_035046665.1 Euphysa ruthae
TATATATATATATATCATATTATAGATGGAAACTTAGCATTTGCTAAATATTTATTTCTTGGAAAGATAGATTAGTTGGTAAATTACAGGGGAAGAAAAATTTGGATAATTATGGTTTCAATGAATTTTCTTCTCTGTTCTTTCTTCCTTATGGCATTAAGACTCACTCATGTACCTCCCCTGAATAATCCAGGGCTTCCCTCTCTGGCAAGAAGCTTTACTTGAATCACACTGGAACATACCATTAAAAGATGTTCTCATAAACATGTTGTTTACTTCTCTTTTTTAAAAGTTTTATTGGGATTGTCAATTAGAATTTCTGTAAGTAAATTGTGGCAGAGCGATCTGATTTTGTTCTCAAGGTATTAAGTTGATTACATTTTGTGGCTTTGTAATATGAAGGTTCCAGCAATTTTTAGAATACAAAAAATGTTGATTATATACCTATATTTATATCTTACATAGTGTCACTGGGAAATATCAAACTAAAATAGTTATTATGATGTTATATGTGACTTTTTAATAAAAGAAAGTTCTTTATTGTATCAGGTATTTCAAATGTTATTTTATGGCTGTTCTGGTGTATCAAGGTAAATTTTATTTTTTTTTCTTGTAAAACTGTCAATCTTATCTCATTAAATTTTAATTTAACTTTGTAAGTAAAAAATTTTCTCTTTAATCCAAGTGATTATTTATTAAAATTTGACTTAAGGACCGGACAAATTTCAATTATGTTTTCAGACAAGATTTTAGAAACCAAAATGAGGTTTTAACAAGATTTACAAAATTTTTTTAATAGAGAACCAAATGCGTGGTCTTTAATGTACTCCGTAGAATTAAGTTATAACCGGTTATAACTGAAAGATCTTTATTACCGTCTGTAACTGTACTTTCATCTTAGAATAGAGGCCGGAGATACATTTGGAAATGTGCGGTTAATTGGGTTGGTGTATTGCTGTTTGCTTCGTTAGAAGTAATAAAATTTGCTTTTTACTATTATTTTATATACTTTTCTTCTTTTATATTGGTAATAATTAATTAATTAATTAATTAATTAATTAATTGGTAATAATTAATTGGATTATTCTGGAAGGTATAATTATATGAAAACTTACAGATTTAAAAATTTTCAATTGGAAATAAATGTTTATTTTATTTGACTGAGAGGGTCCTATGAATCGTTCACCCATTTAGGTCTGTATCCATGTTATTTTCACCCATGTGATCTGTTCGTTTGTCTGCACCAATGTTATCTGCTCATTTGTCTGTAACACCTTTATCCAGAAGCTGTTGGTTAGTTTTTTCTGATTTTTTGTATAAAGTCTTTGCACCACAAAGGTAGAAAAGGTACAGTTTTACAATTTTGAACAAAAATTTCTTCAATTATGTTACAGGACCGAAATAAGCGTAAATATTTTGTAGAACATAAATGACATTATTGAGATCTTCTCTAAAATTGTTTATCCAATTTTTCATAAAGTTAGAAGACCAGAGTTTAATTATTTTAATCCATAGGGCTTACTTCTTAAAATTGATATGTTTGTACAGTGAAAATAAGTGACTGGAAAATTGATTATAGTAAGTTTAGTAGGGTCCCTAATTAGTTGTGTAAGACCAAATGTAGAACAAAATATCACTAAACTTATTTAAAAGTGCATTTTGAGTGAGAACTCCAAAAGATTAATATTTAGGTCTCCTAAAATAAATATATCCGTTCCATCCTCATAAATGTGGTGCAAAGTGTGGGTTAAAGGCTCAAAAAAGAATTATTGATATCTCTAGACTATACCCATTTTAAAAGGTTTATTACGAGGGAGAAGAATATCAACAAATATATTTTCAATCTCATTTGTGAGTGTGTATCCACTAAGGTTAATTTCCCTGTAATCTATTGACTATCGAGCTTTCTTGCAGTAATCCCAATAATTGATGGTTTTGAAATAATTGCAATCCTTTTTAAACATTAAAATTTTGGTAGTTGCTGTTTACATTAAAATGAATGAAGTGTAACAGTCTTTGTCTGAAGGAAAGCCCCAATTGCTGATATTCTTGCATAAGGTTTTCGATATTATGTTGCATAGGTCCATGATTAGACTTAATGTCACCATATAATGTTAACATAAGAAGTTTTAAAAAAATTTGATTTAATGTACCAATTGTTTTGAAGGACTTTTTTGTAGAAATTTGTATAAATTATGTGAGTGAGAGAAGTTGCAGAGGCATCAACTTGATCATGTAACAAATTATATTGACTATTTAGCAGACCTAAACTAAAAATAAAAATAAAAAAAAATGTGCAATAATAAATTAAAATATAAATACTAAGGTAAAAACATAAAACGTACCTAAAATTACAAATTTAACAGCATTAACATATTTAAAGTAAAAATTAAGTGAAATGATGATGAAATGATTCTTTAATTTTTTTATATTTATGTTTTGATTTATTATTATTTGAATTCTGTATATAAAGGTAGATGTGTTTGTAATAGACACATCTGATCAGAGCACTTCAAAAAAAGTCAGAGAGTAAACAGATCTAGTATCAACTTCCCTAAATATGCAATAAAAAGGGGAAGGTAAAATCAAGATTAAACAACAATTTCAAAGCAACAGTCAAGATTGGAATTAATAAAACAAAGTTAGGTGCTTCCATATGGTGCTTTTCTTCAGTAGTCAAATCATAATAATAAAGTTTACTTGATTTATGTCTTCATGAGTTTAACGTGGCATTATTTTGATTGAAATACGCAGATTTTGTGTATTTATTATTGACAAACTTAACACATACTTGTTGATTAGATTAAGAAAAATTTTGCATTACAGATAAGTATATGAGTGCAAAGAGAAATAAATTTCTGAAGTTAAAACACTTCAGATCAGTTAGATTTAAATAAAAAAAAAACCAAAATAGTATCAATATAAATTTCAATGAATAATCAAGTAAAAACAAGAATATATGAATAAAAAGTTTTAAAAAATTAATAATAAAATTATTATAAAAATTAAATAATGGTGTTAAAATAATTTATTGAAAATGTGAAAAATATCAAAAGATCTCAGCCAATATAAAATGCACAAAATATGCGTCCAACTGGCTCAATTCCACTTCTAACTAATGCAATAATATCCCCAAGAAATTTATGGAAAATTTTGAGGATGACAATGGTGAAACCAATGGTGGAAGAAATTGACAAAGAACCCATCATAACTACAGAGATAGGCTTCCACATGCCGTTGCCCACACCCTCCTCACAGCCACCCACAGGTGCAAATAAGTTACACTGATCATGATAAGTGCTTGCTTTTCGCTTGGGATAGCTCATAACGTTCACACAAGCATGATGGCAAGGCTTGGAAAAAATGGACATGGCCATATGGGAAACATGAGTGTCATCAATAATTGTGGAAGAGTATCAAGCAGGAAGTTCAAAACCACAATAGGACATTGTTTCTTTGTCAACGACCTGTTTTCTTCTCCTCAACACACTAAGATGGTTGGCATGATTTAAAGAAGAATTCCTACCTGCAATCCTTTTGAAATACAGTGCACGTTTAACTTTCATTGTCAATTTGAGGCTACCTTGTTCAATGCGTTGTAGGCCATCGATCCACAACAATTCTACACGAATGTTACCAGCTTGCTTGATCAAACCAATACTTGTAATAGATGAATGTGATGTTGATTTTAGAACATATATCACAGATATGTATATTCATCTCAGCCACTCGACTAGCGAAAAAATGAACAAGGAAGAATAGCAGAAACAATTAAATTGATGGAAGGTTAGATTTTTGGAACACACATACAAATCTCCAACAAGCTGTCACAAATTTTCAAAGGGGAATGGTCACTCAAATTATTTGTTCCACAATGAATAACAATCGATCAAATGTCGTTATAACAAAATGATTGTTGATAGTCCTGCTTCAATAAGTGCTTATATGAGATCTTCTAAATATTTAAAAAGATAGCAAGAACATTTAAGTTCTTTTTTATTAATATTTCATATATTTTTTCGTTAGTTTTTCTTTTAATTTTCAAAGATAAGAAGGAGTGTAATGAATTAATTAAAGACTTATCAGAGAGTCGTAAAAGTTTATTCTTTCAAACGAGTTGTAGGCTTTTTACTAAAGAATCTTAAGAAGAACGGAGCATTTTATCTTGTTATCCTTCTTCTATTTTTTTGCATCTTTTTTTATTTTTATAAATGCCTTACTGTTATTTGTTATACCAGATTTCTCAAGTATATATGTATATGTACATATTTTTATGTGTATATGTGTATACGTGTATATGGTTGTATGTGTATATAACCTATATTTGTTAATTTATTAATAAATAGATAAAAAAATTTTCTCCATAGTTACTGTAAGTAACTGTAACTTAAAATAATGTAACTTAAACCTAAATAGCATGGTTGAATTAAACCTAAATCTTTTATTAATATTTAAATCTCTTAGTGAGTTTGTTTAAACTCCTATTTCGAGTGAGGAAAGATAGAATTAAAATCAAAGTTTAGTGGTGCATGTGGTTAGGACAAGGAAAATTTTGCTAACTTCCATTTTTTTGATGTTGTTGATAATTTATACACGATCACAAAAGATTTACCCTGAAAGTTTTTTTTTAAACCATCTAGACTTTCCAAGGCATGCATTTTTGGAAATTTCTTTCCACAATTTATAAATTTATAAATTCTCACTGCCTCAGATATATTCATCCATAAACTTGCAATTCGTTATCAATTAAAAAGTTTCCAAGTTATCTCGAATTCAATTATACACTAATTCATATGCACTACAAGTATATACTAGCCATATATGAATAATCAGTATTTGTATATAAGTACACATGTGTAGAAATGAATGCTAAGGAACTAGATTACAGTTTCAATTTATATAGAGTATTGGTATACTTCAGGTGATTAATTGTGATAATGAGTTATTTGCATTATTATTTCACCAGCGACTTTAACAGGTCCAGGTGGTATAAATACCGTTGTGTTATTAACCACAATTCATGTAGACCATTAATTGTTTTTGATTTGTAAGTTATAAGTTTAAAAATTTTATGTAAATTGCAGAGAAAAAAGAATAGAAAATGGTATTAATATGAAAAATTTCTCAATATTGCTTATGATGTAGCTAATTTATTTTCATAGCTATGGGATTTTCCACCAATCTGGTTAACATTTGATGCACATGCATTATGGCACCTGGCGACCGTGCCTCTAACTTATTTGTGGTACAGGTGAGTAGCCATCTGTCAAATGTCTGATAACATTCAATTTTTCATTAAAAGCATGGAAAACAACTCAATGTCTTTTAGTCTGTTTGGCTGTGTATCTTCCTTTTTCGCTTTAACCGCTCGTTAGTATTTTTCTAAAAATATAAAAACTTACATATATGACTAGAAAAGTTTATTCCAGAAAATTATTTTTATTATTTTCTTATGGCTCTAAAACAAACTAAGCGTTCAAGTTGGATTGAAAAATTTTATCAAATTTATCTTTTTAGGTCTAAAAAAACCAAAAAAGTTGTTATCAAATTATTCTTGTTAATAAAAGAAACTACATCAATACCTGAATATGCTTTCAAAGTTCCTACACAAGTCTTTCATTATCAAAAAATTATTTACAGAATCAAATTTTCAATTACTCCAAATTTCAGACTTGTTTCGATTTATCCTGAGGGTACTCCGAATTTTAAAATTGTTACTTTAAAATTTATAAATTTAAAATTTATTTTTATTTATTTATTTATTTTAAAATTTTTACTTGCAAGCTATGGTATATATGAAATATAATGTATAAAAATACATTAACAGACAAAGTTTCGCCAAATTTTACCTTCAAATTTCACGAATTTTAGAAATTTTGACCTCATCAATTTGGTAAAGGAAAAAAAAAAAAAAAAAAAAACTTGTCCATAATATGTATTGTTATAACATTTTTTTTAATTGTAAAATTATTGTTTCTGCTTAGTCACTCCCAGTCACCTAGCTATATTAGTATATCGATAGATAACTTAGCATCTTTTAAAAACCATGTAAGGTGATACACCCCATAAGATTTATGAATAATGAAAAAAATAGCACAAATTGTCCCTAGCAAGTGTATTTATCATAGAATTTATTGGCGAAATTAATTTTTAGTTCAGCGGCAGTTGTGAATAAAGCTGGTATTTGATTCAATGAGCATTTAACCAGGTTGTTAATTTGGTATTGACGCGTGCAGAAAATGCAATTTGCGCTAAAAAATATGGTTAGAAACTGATTTAATTCAACTAAAAAACAGAAAGACATTGAAAACAATCAGAAAAAGTTTTTGAAGTAGGCAAAAAGAAAGAAGATGATGATGAAGCGTATTGTGCTGGGAATTTTTATACTATTTATCCAAATTTTTAAACGCTTATTTAAAATGAACAACTTTTTGGCTTATATTTCGATCGTAAAACAATAATATTTTAAAAAACAATAAGAGGTTTAAGATCGTTAAATCATTGTACATTTGACAAAATAGTATTCCCGTTAGTTTACGGTTTAAAAGAAAAACAATCTGAAGTAAATATTTTGCTACGACTCGTGTATTTACTTAAACTGTATAAAATTTCAGAGGAAAGTAAAATTATGCTCATGACGTAATTGTTTTCATGATTTATTTAATTTTTCCAATCAATGCTGACACATTATTTACCAGAAAAATAGTTTTTCTTAAAAATTCCATCTTAGGTTTCTAATAGAAGATTCCTGTTATGAAGTTGAACTTAGACAAAAGTTGGCATAGTGTCACCTACCATCAAGGTGTTTATTCGTTTTTGTTATTTCCTATGATCTCTTTTGACTATATTTTAACAAGCTAACCTGCCATACTACACAAATACTTAATGGTTGGAAGAGGGAAAGGCTGGGGAATAACCCTTTGGAAATAGGAAATAATAAATGAAAATAATATAGTAGCAAGCATTTAGGAAGGTGGTTGTATGTTGTTTATATTTCTTTCCTCAATCGTGATGAAAGAAGGAGGGTTATTCACGTCAAAATTTAGAATTCTTTTTTTTTTTATTGCTAAAATATACTGATATGTGAAAGTTAAAGGTTTTCTAGCATGTAGGAGTTTTTTAGGTGCATATGAATGATCGTCTAAGGTAAGAGATACAGCACATTAAATGAAGAATTTGAATATTTTCGTTTGTTTTTATAGAGTTTAGAATTCGTTTATGATGTGGTGCTATTGCGTATGTTGATGTAAGAATCCGTTACCCTAGTTTAACGAAAAAACAAGTTCTTCTATTACTAGAATCAATGGCTGACATATGGTTGATTTCTTCAAAATACTTAAAATTAAGTATGTTAAACAAATATAAACTTAAGGAAGGTTCTTGGATGATCAGTCATGGTTGTTTTTCGACTTTCCTTCCATATTTCCCTCTAAAGGTTTAGCCTCTCGCACTCCAATCTTTCTCTCAAAATCACAAAGTTCCAAGAAATTTCAATATTTTTGCTGAGATTGTCTGGAAAACATTTTATTATTTGTTAGTTATAAGTTTTTGAAAAATTTAGCCTTTTTTTGAAAAGCTTCAGTTTAAAAGCTGTTCTTAAAATTTTGGTTCAGAATATTGTTTTTCCGAATTATGGGAAATAGAATTTTTGTATTTTTGGACATTCAAATATTTCTTATTTCTATAATTATTCTGAACATAATAACACAAAGAACATAACGGATAATATTTTTTAAAAGTGCATGGCGGTGTTTTCTTAGTTTATGATTGTTTGGCCGAGAGAATAAGGTATTTGTCTCCAGATCCTAGAGCTGTGGGTTCGAACCCATCTCGGAGCCCATGATTTTCTTTACCGTAAACTCAAGTTGGAGCTCTATGTACACCAGAACCAAATCCATGAATCCTTCTGTAATAAATTAGTTCGAAAACTATTTGTTGGTCCCACTTTAAAAAAATACGTATTTACTTTACTTTGTTTACTTTGTTGATACTTTTAAATCAACTTAAGATCAAATTTTCGCTACATTTGTATCAGCTTTAGGATTATTTCCTTTACAAAATTGCACCAGTTTTTTTTTTTTTTAATTTAATTGTTTATTAACAAAATTTTTTTTTAAGTGCTATTTTAGGTGTAAAGTTTCTTTTAACAAAAAGAAATTTCTTCTGTTAACTTGAGCTTTCTTCGAACATATAGGTTAAAAAAATAAAATAGTTTGGTGCTGGGTCCGATAATGTCCGATTACGCCAAAATGTTATTTCTTATAATTTAAAAAAGTTGTTAGGCTAATGTCGCAGGACCCAAAGCCAAAAAAAAATATAAAGTTTCATCGAAACCTGCTCATCAGCTACTTTTTGTATACATATATATATATTTTTTTAATACTTACCCTGGATATGTGTAGTAAAGTTCTCTTAAGCTCTATGAGAACACATAGAAAATTATTGTTTTTAGGGTTAAATTGGTCCAAAATAAACATTTAGCTCTCTTTACTCCGAAATTAAGCTGAATTCCTGATGAAAACAGTTTGGTTTTTTTTTTTTTTTTTTTTTTCGGCTACAAGCTGGAATGTTTGTCTTTGTACTATTCTCCGAGAGAGATAACATAAATATCACAAATAGATTTTTGTTTTAAACATTAGTTCGAACCTATAACTTAACAACGAAGAGGTATGTTGCAAGCTTAATCGTGCTGTGATATTAAAACAATGTAAAAAATCTTAGATTGTTTATTGAGATTATATTGCTTTATTTTTCACAATCTGGCTGTCATAGTTATTTAATATAACGTCTGTTGAATGACAGGTTATATTTGATTTGACCTCCCAAGTATGAGGACTCTACTTGTTATGTGCTCGGTTGAGGCTATCGTATGGAAAATACCAAAAGTCTCTCATAAGGATGCCTTTTTGAACTTCCACTTTTTAGATAGATAGGAAAAAAAATGTATAGAGGCCATGTCACTATTTCTGATATATTCATGGAGACTCAAATTTATTTCAACTGGTTAAATTGAAATGGTTGCTAATAAGGTTAAGGATTTTTATTTCAAAAGACGTTTGAGATCATTTCAAAGTGTTGCTATAAAAACAAATTTTTTAACATCGAATCGTGGCAGCAAAGGTTGATAAATAAGACTTCAAAAATAAGGAATCTACAAAATTGATAGTTTCTTTTTTAACAATTTTTATGGTAATGCTATTTTTTAAGTGTTTGTTGATATTCTTGTTTAGACACCTTGCATCTTGAATTACTTGTAAGTATTCATATTAGACGCTTTACAATTTTGTCGTTATGAAACATTTAATTCTAATGGGATATTTGCATGATAGAGTTTCGCTTTGTCTCAAACACTCCTCAGCTAATATATGGGGTAAAAACTGAAAATGAAATTCTGATTACTTATAAAAAAAAAAAAAAAAAAAAATTGTTAAAATCTCTTCAATGTTTTATGCATGTCAACATAATGAGCTGTTTTTCATGAAAAATATTTTCCAAAGTACATATATATATAAGTAGGAGTTTTACTTAAAGATAATTTAGAAATTAAGCTGTTTCAAGAGAAAACTTTTTAAGGGTATCTTTCTTGTAATTATTCAAAAGGAAAACAAAAATTTTAAGATTTTTTGATGTTTGAAATAATCTAAAAAGTTTTATTTTATATCCTTTGGTTAACAAGACGTTCCTATTCTAGAAGTTTATCACTTTAAATATTTATTCATTTTCTATTTCAGCTTAAAAATCTATTATTTATTACAACAGTTTTATTTTTGAAAAAGATTTCCTTGTTAAAACATTGATTCACATGAAAGCAATATAGATAAGGAGAAATTTTAAATACTTCATTTGTAAAATAATACTAGATAGAATTGGAATAGTCACAATATTTATAAAGAATGATTCTATTTTATACAAATAATGTGTTGATAAGTTTTTGTTTGGATTTATTTTTCAATTCATAATTAAACTGATTGATGGAACTTTTTTTTTATTATACGATTTCTTATATTTGCCCTTATATGCGACTGTGTTTAGGAAGTTATATGGCGCAATGAATGTGTTATCCAGTTAGTTGCTGGACGCTCATTTTGCAGATGCATGGATCAAGGCTCCCCATATTCCTCTATCTATTCGCCTATATTTTCCTAAAATCGCTTATTATATTTTTCTAAAATTTGTTTTGAAGTTGTAAGATCATAAGGTGAATGAAAGTTTTATTTTTCGAAAAAAAAATCTGTTTTTTTGGTACTTAACTCGAATATGCCCAAATATAATCATTTTAGACCTACAATCAATATTGCTTAAATTTTTCGAAATCTGTTAACTTTTTTTTGAAATTTTCCTTAAAGCTAAAGGAATGTATGGGGAGCCTTTTGTCTTGTAACATTTATCGTGTATGTGCACCAGATCGATTTATGACCCAAAAACAAAAAAAAAATCAGTGTCTTGGCTTTTCTCAGAAAGTTACGTTCCGATTATGCTGCAATTTTGTATTTTTTTAGGAAATATTATTATATTAGGCGTATCGGAAATTTTGAAAAAATTTTTGGAGTCAAAACGTGGCCATTTTAGGCTTAGAAATAGCATTCTTTTTACATTTCATCAAAATCTGCTCAATTAATTTTTAATATGTGTTAAGTTAAGGACCATAAAAGGCATTTTTCATCCATATGGCCACTTTCCAAAAATTCTAGTCCTAGTCCTAGGCCTTAAAACAAGAAAATTTGAATTTTTTTCAAGTTTAGTTATCACTTTTTAAAAAGAATTTTGCGTGAAATTAAAGGACTGTAAACGGAATCTGTTGACTCAAATGTCCTGTCCCTGTTAGAGTCTTTCATTTTTTTTTTTTTTTTTTTTTTTATATTAATTTAAATCTAAAAGCAGCATTTTTGATCTGTTATGGTTTTCTAGCCGAGCAGTTAAGTCTTTGGTTTCTGTCACGGAGGTACGGGCTTGGTCCCCCTTAGAGATCAATGGTTTTCTTTACCGTAAGGTCAAATGGGAGTTTTAAGTTCACCAGAACCAAAACCGTGGCCCCTCCTAAAATAAATTGGTTTGTAAAGCTTCTTGTTAGTCCCTTGTTAAAATAATCAAATAACCTAAATAATCAAATGGAATTTGTTAGAACATCAATTAATTACAAGAAATTGTGTTTCGATTCTGTTAAAACTTCATTTGATGTTAGAAAATATTACATTATTACGTATTGGCTGTCTAAAAAAAATTTACCGGGCTCTGGGCCTAGTCTTAGAAAAAGTCAGATTTTGTCCAAAAAGAATAATTTAGCATTTTTTTTGAAAACTTCTGATAACCTTTAATTTTTTAAAATTTTTTTTTTGGAAAAAAAAAAAGTGAATTTTTTGTCCAATTTATTTTCATTAGTCACTAAGTGCTTGTTTAATTTTTAAAAGCAAAAAACTCAATGACGGTCATCTACTTCTATATGTGCTACTCGATCAATTAAGCCATTAAGGAAATATTTCCTTTTGAATGATTTATTTTTCTATTCTAAATTCTGTTAGTCATTTAAATTAAGACAAAATTATATTTAACCATATTTAGGTTATTTCAATATGAAGCCAATGAAAACCGATAAATAATAACCCATTTTCAGGGTTAAAAATAAAATTATATTTATAT